>PTXO01000013.1:46686-58472 GCA_003020785.1 Hanseniaspora gamundiae
ATTGTTTAACGATAAAGTTAGAAGGTTTCAAGATTTCTTAGATTCATATGGAGTTTATAAATCAAAGATTAAATCTATTCTATTGCATAATTTAGATATAAATAATAATAATAATAGTAGTAGTAGTGGTAGTAGTAGTGGTAAGGAGAAGGGAGAAGAAGACAACAACGAGGATGAAGAAATACCTCAGAGATTGATCATATCCTTAGAAGACTTGAGAGAGTTTGATCATGTTTATTGGAACGGTATCCTACACTATCCTCACGAATACATTCCTCCTGCTGAACAATCCATTGCTCTAATGGCTATAGCTGAACAACCTGTACAATATGCAGGCACGTCTTCCTCGTCTACAGCACCACCGTTGCAATGGAGTCTTGGGTTTAAAGGGTCGTTTGGTGCAAATACTTTGACTCCAAGAACTCTCAATTCGAAATATTTGAATAAATTGATCTCTATACAGGGAATAGTAACAAAGACTTCGTTGATTAGACCAAAATTGTATAAAAGTGTGCATTATGCTCCAAAGACTGCAAGATTCCATTATAGGAATTATAAAGATGCAACGACTTCGTTAAATACTCCTCTTCCTGGTGGTGGCAATGGTGGTGCAGATGGTGATGTCGTTGAAAGCGGTGGAGCCTCTGCTGCTTCTGCACAGGATAACGCAATGACTAGTGCTATATATCCAACAGAAGACAACGAGGGGAACAAGTTGATTACAGAATTTGGATTTTCAGAATATAAAGATCATCAGAGAATAACAATTCAGGAAATGCCAGAACAGTCTCCTGCAGGACAATTGCCTAGACATTTGGAAGTCATTATAGATGACGATTTGGTGGATTGTGTCAAATGTGGAGATAGAGTCAATGTTGTTGGTGTTTACAAGAGTAGTGGTGGTGGTGGGCTAATGGATAAAAAAGGTTTGCTTGGTTTACAAGGTTTTAAAACTTTCATTCTCGGTAATACAGTATGGCCCTTACATACAAGATCAACAGCTATCAATTCTCTGTTAAATATTACTCAACAAGATGTGGCAAAAATTATTAAACTATCTGATAACTACAAAAATGAAAAAATCTTTGATCTACTATCAAGATCATTGGCTCCATCGATCTACGGTCACGAGGCTATCAAGAAAGCCGTCTTGTTGATACTTCTTGGTGGTGTGGAAAAAAACTTGGACAACGGGTCCCATCTAAGAGGGGATATCAATCTATTGATGGTTGGTGATCCTTCCACAGCCAAGTCCCAGATTCTAAGGTTTGTCTTGAATACAGCCAGTTTGGCTATTGCAACAACGGGGAGAGGTTCCTCAGGGGTTGGTCTTACCGCAGCAGTGACTACAGATAAAGAAACCGGTGAAAGGAAACTAGAAGCAGGGGCCATGGTCTTGGCAGATCGTGGGATCGTGTGCATTGATGAGTTCGATAAGATGAGTGAAATCGATAGAGTCGCTATCCACGAAGTCATGGAACAACAAACCGTCACCATCGCAAAGGCAGGGATCCACACGACTCTTAACGCAAGATGCTCAGTGATCGCAGCAGCAAATCCAATCTTGGGCCAGTACGACGTCATCAGAGAAGCACATCAAAATATCGCACTGCCGGATTCTCTATTGTCTCGTTTCGATCTGTTGTTCATCGTAACTGATGACATAAACGATATAAAGGACAGACAGATTAGTGAACATGTTCTAAGAACACACAGATACATGCCTCCAGGCTACTTGGAGGGAGAACCTATAAGAGAAACCATCAACATCTCCTTGGCTGTCGGTGACGAAGAAGAACTCGATGAAGACGATTTGGATGACGATAACCAATATATCGAGAACAATCCAGATAACATGGGAGGTGTTTTCGAGAAATTCAATCCTCTACTACACGCAGGTGCCAAACTAGCGGTAAACAACGGTGATCACCAGGGAACAGTGGTACCACTATTGGTTTCTATCAAATTTTTGAAAAAATATATCCAATATGCCAAGGAAAGAATCGTTCCACAACTGACCAAACCGGCTATTGACATCATTGTGAAAACTTACTCTGATTTGAGAAACGATATCACTAATAAGAAACTACCAATCACAGCAAGAACTTTGGAAACTTTGATCAGATTGAGTTCTGCACACGCAAAGGTCAGATTATCACAATTTGTGGAAACGGAAGACGCCAATGTTGCAACACAGTTGTTGAGATACGCTTTGTTGAATGAGGACCCAGATAACGAAAACAGATCAGGTATTCCTCCTCCACAACGTAAATCGCCAAAGAAATCGCCTAGAAAGAAATCCAAGAAATCGCCAAAGAAACAGAAAACCAAGAAAACAAAAGAGTTGGAAGCACTATTGGAGTCAGACAGCGGAGAAGAGGGAGAAGTGGGGACCGTGACTCCTCTGGGGAAGAAGAATCTGATGAGCGAGATCGAATCATCCTCTTCCTCTACAGAAGACTTGGAACAGAGAATGGCCCAAGGTTTGAGAATCTCACCGAGAAATATCGAACAGCTGCAGTTGCAGAAAACTCCTGTGTTGTCACAGAGAAGGGACACCAATGTGTTGGGAACTCCGTCAAAGAAACCTTCCGGAGCACAGGACGATGACAAAGAGAACGACGCCCCGCTATCCTCACCCCAGAGACCAATGATACCTCCACCACTGAGCGAAGCAGAAGAAGAGGAGGAGGAGGAGGAGGACAGTGATGATGGCGAAGAAATCTCACCTAAAAGATTGACCATTTTCAATAAGATGATGTCGAAACTGATGGCTGACGATTCTGTTTTTGAAGAAGAACATTGTAAGATAAATGTCTTATTTGCACATCTGAACTTCCAATTGAAACGTGCATACGCTGGAGTCGCACCCCTAACCAAGTCTGAATTCAACAGCGGTCTAGCCAGTCTTTACAACAAAAACCACATCATGATCACCGAAGATACCGTGTGGAAGGTCTAACCATGTTATGTACGGTGTAATATATATCTATATATCTAACTATTAGTATCAGTTTTATCTTTAATCAATCGTTTCCAGCATAAATCACATGCCAAAACATCACCAAGCTCAACAAAAAAAAAAATGAAAAATTGGTAGTTTTGCAAAAGAGAGAGAGAGAGAAAAAAAAAACACCAGACACGAAAAGATCTCAGTGTATTGCGTTGTTGAATGGCCGTTTGGGTGTGAAGTGGTTGCTTTGCTCATTGATTCTTTTTTCATTTTAGAGACTAATGAGCTTTCATTATAATAATTATTAGGAAAAAGAGGAATTCCCAAGAAAAAGCAAGTCGAGGCTTTCAGTATTATGGTTGAAGTCAAGAGTCCCTTAGTGCAAAGCTCTAAGTTGCTGAAGAGCAAATCGAAAATCCAGAAGCCGTACGTTTTCCCATTCATTCCGCTGTATGGTGTTTTCTACAATATTTACACTACAAAATACGACAAGTACATCGGTGGCCAAGAGTGGACGTTTGTCTACTTGGGGTCGATCATCAGTTTGAACTTGTTGTTCTGGTTGATGCCTGCTTGGAACACTTCTGTGGACGTGTTGTTCAACTACTCGGAGGTTTCCACGTTGGAAGAAGCCGAGTTCATTTTTGTTCAGACGACTCCTAACAACGGGAGTGCTGGTATTGTCAAGATCGAAGCTGCTCTTGAACAAGGTGTTTTGCAAACTTTCTTTCAGTTCCAAAAGAAGAGATTCTTATTGGATGAATCTCATCAATTTTTCTCATCTCCAAAATTTTTAATCGATAAACCTTTAAAACTAGATTTTTTCCAAAAAAATAATGGTAACTCTGGTGATTTGACCCATTCGAAAAGATTGTTTGGCGACAACTCGTTTGACATTCCTATTCCTACTTTCCTGGAGCTATACAAAGAACACTGTGTGGCTCCTTTTTTCGTTTTCCAAGTTTTCTGTGTCGCTCTATGGTTTTTAGATGACATGTGGTATTACTCTCTATTCAACTTGTTCATGATTGTTGCTATGGAAGGTGCAACTGTTTTCCAAAGATTGACTACTTTGAAAGAGTTTAGAACTATTGGTATCAAACCATTCCCAATCAACACTTTTAGAGATGGTAAATGGGAACTAGTCCAAACCAACGAATTGTTGCCAAACGATTTGGTGTCTATTGTCAGATCCGAAGACGAAACTGCCATTCCATGTGACTTGGTTTTGGTCGATGGGTCTTGTATTGTTAACGAAGCCATGTTGTCTGGTGAGTCTACTCCATTGTTAAAAGAGTCCATCAAGTTGAGACCAGGTAATGAGTTTATTGATATCGAAGGTGTTGACAAAAACAGTTTGTTGCACGGGGGTACCAAATGTCTGCAAGTTACCAAACCTGAAAATCCAACTACATCGTCTAGAAAATCTCCAGATGATGGATGTCTAGCTGTTGTTACCAAGACCGGGTTTGAGACTTCTCAAGGTTCTCTAGTCAGAGTCATGTTGTTCAGTGCTGAACAAGTTTCCGCTAACAACAAAGAAGCTTTTGCCTTTATTGGATTTTTGTTGATTTTCGCTATTGCTGCCTCTTGGTACGTGTGGGTAGAAGGTACCAACATGGGGAGAGTCCACAGTAAATTGATTTTGGATTGTGTTTTGATTATTACGTCGGTGGTTCCTCCTGAACTACCAATGGAATTGACTATGGCTGTCAATGCCTCGTTGTCTGCTTTGTCTAAGTTTTATGTTTATTGTACTGAACCTTTCAGAATCCCATTGGCTGGTAGAATCGATGTTTGTTGTTTTGATAAGACAGGGACGTTAACCGGTGAAGACTTGGTCTTTGAAGGTGTTGCTGGATTGAAATTGGAGCAAGGTATTGAATTGGTCCAACCAGACTCATCCATGGAGGAGACTACTATTGCTATTGGTTCTTGTCAAGCTTTGGTTAAATTGGAAGACGGCGAAATTGTTGGTGATCCAATGGAAAAGGCCACTTTGAAATCGTGTGGTTGGTCTGTTGACAGTAAAAGCAGTGTTACTCACAAAGAATTGGGGAAAGTTCAAGTTTTAAGAAGATTCCAATTTTCTTCAGCTTTGAAGAGATCTTCTGCTATTGCTTCGTTCAAAAATAAGATGCTTGTCACTGCTAAAGGTGCTCCTGAAGTCTTGAGAGAAAGATTGAGCGTTGTTCCTGCAAACTACGATGATGTTTACAAACACTACACCAGACACGGTTCCAGAGTTTTGGCCTTAGCTGTTAAGGATTTGGACAACGGTGTGAAAGTTGACAAATTGGATAGAAAAGTTGTGGAAAGCGATTTGAAATTTGTTGGGTTCTTGATTTACCATTGTCCATTGAAAGACGATGCTATCGAAACCATCCAAATGTTGAACGAGTCTTCTCATAGATGTATTATAATTACTGGTGACAATCCGCTGACTGCTGTTCATGTTGGTAGACAAGTTGCGATTGTGGAAAAAGATGTTTTGATTATTGATAGACCTAGTGAATCTGGTGAATCTAACACTGATGAACTGATCATCAGAAATGTGGAAGAGACTTATATCAAGAAATTCAATCCTTTGAAAGATGAATTCAAAGATATTTTTGGCAAATACGATTTGGCTGTTACAGGGTATGCTTTGAATTTGTTATACGATCATAAACAAATCAAAGAGTTATTGAGAAACACATGGGTTTATGCCAGAGTGTCTCCAACTCAAAAGGAGTACATTTTGAACGAATTGAAGAGCATGGGCTACCAGACTTTGATGTGTGGTGATGGTACCAACGATGTTGGTGCTTTGAAACAAGCTCATGTTGGTATTGCACTATTGAACGGTACGGAAGAAGGTTTGAAGAAAATGGCTGATCAAAGAAGAATGGATGGAATGAAACAGATGTACAACAAACAATGTGACATGTTCAACAGATGGGGGAAACCTTCTCCACCGGTTCCTGAATTCATTGCGCACTTGTATCCACCTTCGGCATTGAATCCTCACTATTTGAAAGCTTTAGAAAAACAAGGGAAAACAATCAGTGATGAAGAAAGAAAAGAATTTGAAAAAGCTATGAAACAACCTATCAAACAAACCGCCGAACAACCTATTAGAGCAGAAAACGTTCAAGTTAGCGATATGGCCGATATGTTTATGAACTCGTTGAACAGTGCTGGAGAAGACGGCGACGAAGACACTCCAACTTTGAAACTTGGGGATGCTTCTTGTGCTGCTCCTTTCACTTCGAAATTGAGCAAAGTCAGTGCTGTGACCAACATTGTTAGACAAGGTAGATGTGCGTTGATCAACACTATTCAAATGTACAAAATCTTGGCTTTGAACTGTTTGATTTCTGCCTACTCCTTATCGATCATGTTTATTATGGGTGTTAAATTTGGTGATAGTCAAGCTACAGTTTCTGGTATTTTGCTATCGTCTTGTTTTTTGAGTATCAGTAGAGGTAAACCTATTGAGAAGTTATCTAAAGAGAGACCACAGGCTGGTATTTTCAATATTTATATCATGGGTTCTATTTTGTCTCAATTTGCTGTTCATTGTGGGACTTTGTTGTATTTGACTAGTGAGATTTACAAATTGGAACCAAGAGAACCTGTTCTTGATTTGGACAAGACTTTTGAACCTAGTTTGTTGAACACGGGTATTTTCTTGATCCAATTGATCCAACAAGTGTCTACGTTTTATGTGAATTACCAAGGTGAGCCTTTCAGAGAAAACATCAGAAACAACAAAGGTATGTTTTATGGTATTGTTGGTGTCTTTGCATTAGCTTTTGCAGGTGCCACCGAGTTTTTACCTGAATTGAACCAAGCCATCAAATTTGTTCCAATGGAAGAAGCTTTCAAGATCAAATTGACAGGTGTTTTGTTACTAGATTTCTTTGGTGCCTATGCCTGTGAGCATGTTTTCAAATTTTTCTTTATGGACGACAAGCCTGCTGACATTGCTCATAAATAGAGATTGATTATATTTATATACATACATACATACATAATTTTTTTCATGATATAATTCTAAATATTTTTAAATCGTTATACGTTACACATCTCAGGATACCCCTTTTATCCAACTCTTGTAGGATCTTTGCAATTTCCTCTGAACCAATCATTTCTTGATCATTCAAGGAGTCCTTGATGATATCTTGTAGTTTATTCATAGAATATGGAGTTGATTTATCCAATACGAAGATGATTTTCCATATTTTATTTAAATTTTTTTCAAAAATTTTATTTTGATTATCTTGAGTTTGCAATTGATGTTTTTCGTAATTTTCTATATTATACTGTTCCTTTATCTTAATTTTTTCCAATAGCGTATCATGAGTCGATAAAGATTGGTAGATGTTTTTCTTTGTTGCGATTGGAATTGAGTTTCCAATTGGAATTGATTTTCCAAATTTCATCTGTGTTTCCCCATCCACGTCTTTCGATGTTGTATTATCTTTTATTGATTCTTTTACAAGGGTAGTTTCATTTTTTCCCGGGATAATATACTCTTTAATATCGTCATAGTTTTTAAAACACATAAACAGTTTATTGAACTTCTCTAATCTTTTCCGTTTATTGTTTAAATCTACAGGCATTGTATTGTAATCTATACCATATTTCCCATTACTACTCACAGGAACAACTGTATAACAATCTGGCCATATATATAAAAGTTTCCATAGATATGAGATATTTTTAATGAATTGTAAATGTAATATCTTTGTATCATTATGAACAAAATCATATTTGGCAAAGAGAATTTTACCATCTATACCTGTAATCAACTTACACAGTTGTTTGTATAGTTTCTCCAATTTATAATCGTTGTATGCAATTTTTTCATTAGGGTTTAATAAACTATCGTTGTTTAAAGATTCTACAAGTTGTAAATCTTTTAGCAACGATTCTTTGTATTGGAAACTTTTATTGATGTGAATCAATTCATCTTTATAACTCAATACTGTAAATGGAATTAAACTATTATTTGAATTTGTGAAAAATTTAAAATTTACAAAATTTTTTTGTAACAATGGATGATTTATATGGAAAAGAATTGTAGAACTTGATGTAGATGAATTTATCGTTGTTGAATCTATTTGAATATCTTGTACAATAGGAATAACAGATATAAAAGACCATAAATATTCATGATTGATGAATTTATGAGATGGTAAGATTAAATCTTTTGTATTGTCGTCTTTAACAGTTTCCATTAAATTCTTAGATACCAAAGTTCTCAACTGGGTGATCTCCATATTCACTCCATCCACTTTATCTATTTCAAGAGACAGAAGGATCAGTTTATGGAAATATCGTAGTAGTGAATTCAATCTGTTATAAACTCTATCACATATCTGTACATCCTGACTACTATTTTTTTTCGAATCCATCTGTTGATATTGTATAGACCTGTACACATCATTTTCATAGACTTTAAACCCATTATCATTATCAATGGCACCACCGTTTAAAGTATTCAAATCGTACAAATCATCTTTTAAATCTTCGGAAAACATATAATTTTCCAATAAAAACCAATTAAAATTATTTTTAAAAAAAATCTTTCTCAATAAACCAATCAATTGAACCCCATGAACATCTTGATTATCTACAAGATTCAAATCTATAACATTACCTCTCCTCAATGCCATTCAACTGCGCTTAGTGTTTTTGTTTTCTTTTTTCATATAGAAATGTTTTCTTTACAAGATGATGTATATATACATTCCTGAATCATCATAGATATTATAATACATATAGTGAGATGAGTTGAACAATTTCACCATTTTTTTCACCACTATGTGAATTAAGAATACTATTATAATTATAATAATAATAATACCATAGTCACGTGTCAGTGCATTATTTTAAAAGAAATTGTGAAATTTACTCTAAAACACAAATAAGAAAATAATAGCACAACAGTAGAATATCATTGTACAATTATTGAAATACCATAATTAGAATGAGTTACATATACGTGTACCGATTTGTTGTTTCCCTTTTTGTTCCCTTCTATCTTACAAGTCGTTATGATTCTTATGAATTAAGTAAGTAGTATATAGAAGAAAACACCAATGAGTAAGTAAGTAAGTAAGTAAAGACCACATATCGGAATAGTATATACAATATATACAATATATATATTATCGGATATATAGACAAAAAGGAAAACACACACACACACACACACACAGTCCGAATAAATACAGTCCGATATTTCGGTGTTTTTTTATGTTTTTTCTTCTCATTTTCAAATTAAGAGAAAAGTTACCTTTCTCGTTCTTGTTTTCATATTGTAATGCGGGTAACAAACAATAATTGCAACAACTACTTACCCTGTCGTACCGGTATACACAATATACACAAAGAATATAAAAGTTACCCTGTTGTTTGTTTTTAAAGAGTCATCATTTCTCTCTTTTCGCCTCCGGAAAATTCTGGAAAAAAAAAAATATATTCTCTTATGCTCATGTTATGAAAACTTCGTTAATAATAATTTTTTCTCTTTCAAAATTTTCCACTTTCTCTCGGTAATGTATATATATAATGAAGGCAATTGATGTTATTGCTAGAAGGGGGGATATTGGAAACATTGATGAAGTGTTTCATGTTTAACTTGTTAATGCATATGTATAAATATATATGCATGTTTGCAATCCATCTTATTATATCTTGGTATTAACATAAGAAAGTAATATAAAACCCAAAAGAAGTGTTAATCGACAAAAATACATAAAGGAAGAAATATATTGAAAAATGTTGTCTGCTTCTACTAGAAACAATACATCTGCTATTGTCAAATCCTTGGTTTCCAAGAGATTCCAATCGACTTCTAAAGTTCAAGGTGCTGTTATTGGTATTGATTTGGGTACCACCAATAGTGCTGTTGCTATTATGGAAGGTAAAATTCCAAAAATTATTGAAAATTCTGAAGGTTCAAGAACTACACCATCTGTTGTTGCCTTTACCAAAGAAGGTGAAAGATTAGTTGGTATTCCAGCTAAAAGACAAGCTGTTGTTAATCCAGAAAACACCTTGTTTGCTACCAAGAGATTAATTGGTAGAAGATTTGAAGATGTTGAAGTTCAAAAAGATATTAAACAAGTTCCATACAAGATTGTTAAACATTCTAATGGTGATGCTTGGGTTGAAGCTAGAGGTGAAAAATATTCTCCTGCTCAAGTTGGTGGATTTGTTTTAAATAAAATGAAAGAAACTGCTGAAAGTTATTTAGGTAAAACTGTTAAAAATGCAGTTATTACCGTTCCTGCATATTTTAACGATTCGCAAAGACAAGCTACTAAAGATGCTGGTCAAATTGTTGGATTAAACGTTTTAAGAGTTGTTAATGAACCAACTGCTGCTGCTTTAGCATATGGTTTGGAAAAAGCAGATGCTAAAGTTGTTGCAGTTTTTGATTTAGGTGGTGGTACTTTTGATATTTCTATTTTAGATATTGATAATGGTGTTTTTGAAGTTAAATCAACTAATGGTGATACTCATTTAGGTGGTGAAGATTTTGATATTATTTTATTAAGAGAAATTGTTAAAAAATTTAAAGAAGAAAGTGGTATTGATTTAGAAGGTGATAGAATGGCTGTTCAAAGAATTAGAGAAGCTGCAGAAAAGGCTAAAATCGAATTATCATCAACTTTACAAACTGAAATCAATTTACCATTTATTACTGCAGATGCAAGTGGTCCAAAACATATTAATATGAAATTTTCAAGAACTCAATATGAAACTTTAGTAGAACCATTAATTAAAAAAACTATTGATCCATGTAAAAAAGCTTTGAAAGATGCTAATATGGCTACAAGTGATATTGGTGAAGTCATTCTGGTTGGTGGTATGAGTAGAATGCCAAAAGTTGTTGAAACTGTTAAACAAATCTTTGGTAGAGAAGCCTCTAAAGCCGTTAATCCAGATAAAGCCGTTGCAATGGGTGCTGCTATTCAAGGTGCCGTCTTGGCCGGTGAAGTCACCGATGTTTTATTATTAGATGTTACTCCATTATCTCTTGGGATTGAAACTTTAGGTGGTGTTTTCACAAGATTGATTCCAAGAAATACTACTATTCCAACTAAAAAATCTCAAATTTTCTCAACAGCTGCTCCAGGTCAAACCTCTGTAGAAATTAGAGTTTTCCAAGGTGAAAGAGAATTGGTTAGAGATAACAAATTGATTGGTAATTTTACTCTATCTGGTATTCCACCAGCTCCAAAAGGTGTTCCACAAATTGAAGTCACTTTTGATATTGATGCCGATGGTATTATCAATGTTTCTGCTAGAGATAAGGCTTCTAACAAAGATGCTTCTATTACAGTTGCTGGTTCTTCCGGTTTAAGTGAAAATGAAATTGAACAAATGGTTAACGATGCTGAAAAATTCAAAGAACAAGATCAAGCAAGAAAGGAAAGTATTGAAAATGCCAACAAAGCTGATCAATTATGTAATGATACTGAAACTTCTTTGAAAGAATTTGAAGAAAAAGTTGATAAATTAGAAGCTCAAAAAGTTAAAGATCAAATCAGCCAATTGAGAGAATTCATCGCTAAAGTCCAATCCGGTTCTGAAGATGTCAAACCTGAAGAATTGAAAACAAAGACTGAAGAATTGTCTGCCTCTTCCATGAAATTGTTTGAACTTATGTACAAAAACCAACAACAAGATGGTGCTGCTCCAAAAGATGAACCAAAGAAGGATTAGATAGATTTCTTTAAGCTATATGAACAATAATTAGAAAAAATAATATAAAATAAAGAAATAATAATAATGAAATAATTGCTGATTGTAGAGAGAGAGAGAGAGAGAGAGA
>PTXO01000013.1:84396-111788 GCA_003020785.1 Hanseniaspora gamundiae
GGGTCATTTTTAGAGCAAAGCACGTGACGGTTATTATTTGTTTATTTGTTTAAATATATACTTTCACTCTGAACTTGGTAGGGTTGACTAAGAAACCAAAGATATCAAAAAATACTACAAAGAAAGATAAACATTCAGAGAAGACCCAAAGAAGAAAGTGAATTCTACTCAAATGGACGACGAGATACTTTTGACCAACACTGGCTGCCTTTTTTGCTTTTTGTTAGACTCTGTGCTTTGAATAACATCATGGTTGCTATTAAACCGCGGCTCCTCCCTTAGGATTTTCTTTCTGTATATTTTCTTTAGGAGAAGAGAGTGGTTGGATATCCATGGGTGTTCTAGTGCTCCGTCTGCACTTAGTCTGGTTTTTGTGTCCACCGTCAACAAGTTTTGCACAAAGTCTTTAGCTATAGGACTGATATTGTCCCACTGAGCAATACCCATGTTTAGGCCCTCTGTATTCAATTTGTCGAATATGGTGGTTCCAGTGCCCACTTGCAGGCTGCTGTAAAAAGGCGAGACCCCCGTCAAACAGATATAGGTGATGACGCCCAATGACCAAAGATCACATTTGAAGTCGTAGCCCTCTCTTTCATGCTGCTTAGTCATGGTTCTAGTCAACGATTCGCATAAGACTCTGTTCTTGTGGAAGCCAACCTCGGGGGCACAATACTCTGGTGTTCCGATGACTGTGTGCAATCTCGTCGAGGCAGACAATCTCTTGGCAATACCGAAATCATCTAGTATGATCTTGATGCAGGGTTCTGGAGTTCTCAACAACACGTTATCCAATTTCAAGTCACGATGAACCACGTTATTGGAGTGCAAATATTTTAGTGCCAATAGAATCTGATAAACAATGACGAGACACTCCTCTTCTCCAACAGGAACCAATGAATCGGTTTTGGCTAGATATGAGAAAAGGTCGCCTCCAAAGACGAGCTGTTGGAAAATGTAGTAGTCTTTGTAACTTGGCGAGATTCCGTCGCTGATTACAGTGGAATACAATTTTATGATATTTGGGTGGGACAAGCCTAGTAGGATCTTGGCTTCTCTCATTGTGTGTTTATTGCTTCCACGCTCTTGTGTCAAGCTACGGTCGGTAGATTTCATATTTTTGATGATTTTCACCGCGCCTATTTTCCCAGAGTTTGTCGTTCGTGTTATCATCACATGTCCATATGTGCCAGAGCCAACAAATCTAGGCTGAATGACCCACTCATTGTGAATATGCTCGTTGATCTTCAAGTCTTGGAAGACTTGTTGGTCGTTTCTCTCACCATTTGCGTACTGCAATGTTGATGAAAACCGCAAAGAAAAATCCACAATTGTAGGGAACTTAATTCTATCACCGTCCTCCAAAGGATAGCATTCGTATTTAGTAAGTTTGTGTTGTGAATGCACCGATAGCTGATTTTTCACCGTTTTGGCGACTACGAAAGTCCCGTTAAGTGAAACATCTTGCACATAGCAAATGGGCAAGGTGTTCTCATCAAATTGGATTCCCCAAAACTTGCAATGTACACTTGATATAACGATGTTATCTTTGAAGAGCTGACAGGTCTCTGGACTCCTGCCAAACTTGGATATCTTTGCTTTATAGATTGGCATCGTTCTCTCTACTTGTCCATTTTTGTTTACTATCTTGACGTAACCGAAAATGACTGCTTGTTGAGGCACAAGGTCGCTGTCTTCATCTTGGTTGTTTGACATTTTCGCGATGCTGAGGTTGTGGTGTGTGGTTTGTTCATACCGTCATTAGCCATGTATAACTTTTAAGTAAATAAATCAATTATGAATCACCAAATTTCAAGATTGATTAACCGCCGAAATGCCAGAATAAGCCATATTTCAAGAAAAAAAAACATACAAGCCGGGTGCCACATTGTGCTTTGTTTTGATTGACACGGTGAAGAAAAAAGAGGGGTTGGGGTTTAAGTAGTAGACGTCTCCCTCGTAGTGTAATAATCCTCACCTAAAAGACCCCAAAAATAACACATAAATCAATACGGACATGCAGACTAGCAGTAGCGATGACTACACCAATGAACCAGGCACACCGGTTGTCGAAGATGGCGTTGAGCAGCCAGATATAGCCGAATTGGATCAAGATGACTTGTTGCAGTTGGATATTCCTTCATGCGATAATCTATACCTGAAGGGGAACCCCAACGTGCTGCAGTCGTTTTCAGGCGGAGAATCAGAGACATCCAGAAAGAGAAGTATCGGGGAATTGAATGGCGGGGATATTCCACCCAAAATAACAGGAAACAGTGTGGTGGATAACAGTGATGACGATGAGGGCATGGACACCGATGTCTATCAACCGTCTCATCAGTTTAATGACAACATCACCACACCACCAGTATATCCAACATTCATGGGCAAGAACAGTAAAAGCGACTACTCGAAGAAAAAGTACTCCTCTGCCCAACAAGCAAAATTTATGAATTTCTGTGAAGATGAGTTTATGAACATTCAAAGGAAATATGTTCAGAGCAGAGGCCTACAGATGGGCGAGAGACCCAAACCAAATGTTGCCTATTATGATGGGTTGCTACCCTTGCTTAAAGACATGAAGAGGTTGATTGATTTGGTATGGTACAGTATGGACACATCATGCAAAAATACGGAAAACTTGATTCCAAATCCACAAAGCCTGCACGGAAAATTGTTTTCCAGTGGAGAGGAGGAGGAGGAGGAGGAGAAGGAGGGGGAGGTGGAGTACACCAGCCCATTACACACGTCGTTTTCAGACGGCCACTTTTCATACAAATCATTGCGCAAACTTTTGAATGAGGCACAGAATATTGGGCAAGTCTACGTCTTATTGAAAATTGCTGACGAGCTAGGAGACTATATTGAAAAGTTCCAAACCAAACCCGACTCTGACGCAGAGAGTATCAAACACATATTCATGCTTCACTTCATTCTAGACAGGGTATTCAGCTTGTTAATTCTAAGCGGATCAGATGTAAAGTATGGTGTTTACATGAGTCAAACAGAGATAGTCAGATGCAAGGGTATTTGCGAGAGAAGTCGGATCAATTTAGCAAAATATTTTCAAGATTGTAATATAAAAGGCTTCCATTATGAGTTGAGCAAAATCTACGAACTAACCTTAGAGCGTATTTAAATATGTATATGTATATGTCAAAAAATATGAATCGTGCTACTACTGTTGTTGCTCAAAATAATTCATGGCAGGTGCTAATGCAGAAGCCACCGAGGGCGTAGTTTTCAGATCAGCCGGAAAGGCACTTGTGTATTTCGACTGTTCGTCTTGCAATTTCAGATTATAAATACTCGCATTCACTGGCTTTGACGAAAACGACCCAACTCTCCGAATGGCGGGTGGCTCCACTTTGATCAAAATGGCATTCTTGTACGAGCTATTGTCCAAAATGAGAGTGACCTCCTTTTTAGTTTTTGCTAGAATTCCTAGGTTGGGTCTCAAGTCGTCAACATTATCTAGGTTGTTAATCACGCTTTTGGCACAAGCCAACAACGATATGATGCTTTTCAATAAAGCGTTTATCAACTCCCACGTTTTTCTTTTTTCTGCTGGAACCAAAAGTGCAGACTCGTCATTCAGCAATACTGCCAACCTGGCATCCATGTGCTTGCTCAAATCTAAACAGTGGACACACGTAGCCATCAGGGATTTGATCTTCGGTGCAAGCATTTCACTTGTCTTGGAACTTTCGTCCTTATTGTAAACGTTTTGTGCATGCTTGATTGCCATTTTGGAAGTGTTGCTGTTTAACTGCGAGGTTGCCACAGAGGCCATCGACACAACAGAATGCAACACCCTGTATAACTTCAGGTCGATTTCATGCATCTTGGTTGTGACGTGGCTTACCGAATTCTCACTAGGGTTGACACCGTGTTTGGACGAGATCGTGGGTTGAGAGTTTTCTGGTATTGTAGGTGACAAAACGGATGATTGTTTCAGAATATTCACACTTGACTTTTGGCTAGAGCCTACGGAAGGTCTTGCCAGCGCTTCTGTACTTTCCTTTTGCAACAGAGAAGGAGCCGACATGTCCTTGTGTAGTAAACTAGGGGCTTTAAATGAATTTGATCTTGATACTGTGGAAGCTGACAAAGATTCGTCGTGTCCTACAGATTTCATTGCCAGACGTTGTTTTTCTGCTTTAGACGATACTACCTTGCTGGAAATCGGAGGTCCATTGGCCACAGACGACACCATAGTGCTGGATCTATACCTGGTGCTGCCGTTGGTGTGAGCTGGAGTTTCACTTAAGCTAGACGTTCTTCTTGGTCTTACCGGTTTTTCAGTCTGAGACAACAGTTTCTTTTGAAGCTGAGAGTGGAAGTTGGTGTTTGCAGTCGGCGACGTTATGACTGATTCCGGAATAGGACCGATGTTCGAGAAGGTTGTTTGCAAACTTGCGCTTTTTGGCTTAGCTACCGAAGCTTGTCTTTGAACACTTGGTCTTTGAGAGTAGACACTGTCCTTTCTCAAAACCGCAGCTTCTTCACTGTCTTGTTTGATCAAAGACCAAGCGTTGTACATCTCAGTATACGAACACATAATCGTTACGTAGAACATTCTCAAAAAGCATATTTCGTTACCGTCGAAGAAAGAGTCGAAATTCAGGCTTATTAATTTGAAAATCTGCTTGAACGAGGGAATGATCGCAGTACAGCTTTGAATAAGAATGCTGTTGTTTATCGGGTCTCTGTTCGACTCTACTTTTTCTAGAACTTCCACTAGGTTGTCAATGTGTGAAGTGACCCCGTACAGAAGAGACACAACGTTCATTGCCACAGTCTTATCCTTACCGAAAGATGTTATTCTTCTAATTGTCTGTTGACATTCTGTAAAAATAAACAGAAGCTTTCTGCAGCATATCAACAAGCGGTCGTATCTGATTGCCTTAATCTGCTGGACAGCGGTCTTAGAGAGGCTTTTGGGCAACTCTTCCTCTACAATATTGCTTTGCAATTGCCTCATTTTTTTCTTTGACTTCTTAGAATGGTCGTTAGTGGTCTCTTCTTTTGAAGTTTTGAGTCTTTGGCCGTTGGTATTGGTTGCTGTGTTCTTTTTTGATTCAGATACAGAGTTTAAACCGAGCTTGGTGTGGTTGTCTTTTTTGTGTGGCCTATCTTCGAAGCTGGGAGTGGACACAGAGTCAGGAAGACCATGGTGACGACGTGATGGTTCCTTAGAGGGTTTTTGGATTTCTTCTTTTTGCTGTGGCGAGTCTTGTGCTGTTGATAAGCTTTTTAATGGCGGAACGCCGACTCTGTACAGATCCTGTCCTCTACGCAAGGGACTTCTGATTCTAGAGTTTCGCGTGTTGCTCCACTTAGTGAAAGAAGGGGTTATTCCATTGCCTTGTTGAGCAGTTGTTGTGGCATTGGAAAAGAAAAGTGAGTTTGAAGATTGATTTTTCAAGCTATGTTTTTTTTGTCTTTCTGTTCCAGCATTAGAATTATTAGCAAGCAAGTTTTTAGCAGTTCCATCTTCTTCTTCTTCTTCTTCTCCTTCGTCTTCATCTTCGTTTGCTTCTTCCACGAATGAGTCGTCAAGATGACTGGGCACAGGGAATGATTTCAGTCTGTTCATTTTTGGTGTTCTATCAGCGAAATCTTCATTGACGTCTTCTGGGAGTATACTGAGCCTTTTAAAATAGTCATTGTATTTTGAGTGGTTGTACAGGTATGTGTCAGAGTTCTGCTGTTGCTGGTGCTGCTTCTGATTCAGCACCTTGTCCTCTTTCACAAATATATTGCTGGCGCTTCCAGTTCTCTTCAGCACGCCCTTGGAGGATCTGTCCGAAGTAAACGTTTGCAAGGACTCAAAATACTTTTTCAAAGCAAGTAAAGGGTCCACATCACTTCCGAATTTTTTCAAATTCGATAAATCTTTGAAACAGGACGTCTTTATATCGTCATCGAATTCGTCTATTTCTAGAATCCTCAACTTGTTCAATTTCAACAACGGTTCCAACTCATTTATTGATTCGAACTTGTTATTCTTCAAATTGAGATATTTTAGATTGGGTAAATAGGTCCATAGGTCCTTTTGCAAAGAGGTCATGCTGTTATTGGAAATATCTAGGATTTCGATACTCAGAGGCAATGACTGACTAGGAAACTTCTGGAATTCGTTATCTTTCAAGTCTAGTAGCCTCAAGCCCTCCAGTTTGGAAAAGTTTTGAGGCAAATCTAGTAGTCTATTTTTCTGCATGTACAGTTTGTCGGTATTATTTGCTATCATCAGATCAACGGCCTCTAGAGGTAGTTTTCTAAGATTGATATGCGAAAGCCTAACCACTGAGTCGGTTTTCAACTCATTCGATATGTAGTTGATCACTCTTTGATCAGTGCTGTTGCTGCGGTTATTGTCTTCGGCATCACGTTTTGTTGTAGTTCTGGGTTCCGAGTCGCCATTTATAGTCAAAATGTTGTTTGAGCTACTACCACTTGAAACGTTGTAGAAAGGTGTCTTAAAGTCGCTGTCCATTGTGAATGAAAGCTATAAACGAGGAAAACAAATAAAAATTAACAACAAACTTAAAAAGCAGTGGGTACGTATTTGAGAAGAAAATAATAATTAATGAACAATGAGCTTGCTGTGCCTTGTTGTGATGTAAAGGGGCCTGAGTTTATTACTATTAATGATTTGATGTCGTGTTTTGGTGGGCCTGTTTGGTTCTGGTTTCAACTTTGAGTCTATTTGTGTTTTAATGACAACAGTTCACTCAATGATCAAGATTCATGAAAGAGATTAAACGGTTTGATCTCAAAGTCTGTGAAGGATCAAGCGTTTTTACAGGAAAAGTGATAAACACACACACCCAGATATATCGAGCATACACCCAGACACGATACTCGAATACGCCAGTCCGAAGTTTAGTATTTCGGGGTTGGGACTTAGTACCGACAGTTTTCACTGCTTCAAAAAAAAAAAACCACTCGAGTTTTGGGAGTCTTTTTGTCGGTTGGAACAATTAAGTCATGTAGAGGAACTTTCAATATTCGAAAAGTAGACCCCATAAAGACCAATAAAAAACGAGCTATGGGACTATTTTGGGCAGATTCAACCAGAGATAACAAGCAAGCAATTGTCGCACCAGCAACTAACAGTAGTGGAGGGTGGTTTTGGAGCAACAACAGTAGTTCTCCTAAATCTCTTGTGTGCCCTCACAAACCTAAGGTACCAGAAGCGGGTGTCTGTCCTGTCCAGCACTCCAAGCCGAAGGTACCAGAAGCGGGGGTCTGTCCTGTCCAGCACTCCAAGCCTAAAGCGGACAAAGCCTCTGAGTGCCCTGTGAAGCACTCTCCAGTGAAATCTGGATCTGCATCCGAGTGTCCTGTTCTGCACTCTTCTTCTGACGCAGGCAACAACAGCTTTGGACACATCAATCCGCTGAACAACATGCCAGCTAGTATTCCGGACCAGAAACAGGCGTGGCAGAAGCTAGATCTACCTACAGAGAGAACCAGCAGTTCCATTCCAAAAGGTGATGGTACCGCTTGGTAGTACCCATCTCCGCAACAAATGTACAATGCTATGATCAGAAAGGGGAAAATCGATCCAAACACAGGTGAGGAGATACCTGAGGATGCAGTGGAGAGTATGGTTTTCGTTCACAATTTCCTAAACGAAGGGTGTTGGCAAGAAGTTTTACAATGGGAAAAAAAGTATACCGTGGAAGAAACACCTACAAAGTTGTTGAGATTCATGGGTAGATCTGACGATCTGTCTCCTAGAGCTCGTATATTCCATTATTTGAGTTTTGTGTTTCCCTCGCATTTCTACCAAACTTTGCCGTTTGACAGACACGATTGGTATGTTTTGAGACCAGATCCATCGGGCAGTAGCTCTTCACAAAACGGCCATCCCGGTTACAAAGAGGTTAGATACGTGATTGATTTTTACGAAGGTCCTGATGATGAAGAGGGAATGCCAACGTTCAATTTGGATGTCAGACCTGCTTTGGACAGCTTAGAAAGTTGTAAAGACAGATTGGTCCACTGGGGGAAGCCTATTATGGAGCAAGTTCTTGATGAAAAGAAGAAATAATGATAGTAGATGATGGAAATTGGTTTGGACCTTTTTTTTTTCATTTTAAAAAGAGAAATATGTACATGTATATAGCAGTTAAAGACGGAATTTTTTTTTCTTCATTCTTTTTGTTTCTTCTTATCACCAAAGAACGTATTTTTCCTTTCTTATAGCTTGCTGATTAGGTTTTCCACTTTGGCAAGTTCCACTTGTGTCAATGTTTTATTATAAATTTCAATGTTTTTCTTGTAGTGACTGATGACATCTTGGACCACTTGTTTTGAGGTGTGACTTAGCTTCTCGTATTTCACGTCCACAATAGCCATCAAGATCTGTTTCATGGATTTAGAATTCAAATACGTAGGCCATCTTTTCTCGTCTTTGAACTCTGCTAGTCTGTTGTTTACGGACTCCATCGACTTGCAGTATAGAATCATGAAGTGGTTCATGTTTTGCAGGATCTTGGTGATGTGCACGGAGTTGTTTGCAGAACAGTATTTCAAGTTTTTCGAAAGACCGTGAATCATGGCGTCGATTAGTTTCCTGATGTCTCTGGTAACGTGTTTCGAATTTTTGGTGTGGAAACTTGACAAGTCGATAAAAGTGGCAAAATTCAATTTGAACAACTCTAGGGCCAGGGTTTCCTCGTTTCTTCTGCAAAGTTGGATAACACAGTTTTCGATTATGTCTAGCAAGTAGTCATTGGGCATGTTGTAATTGTTTGGTAAGTATCTCAATAGGTTCCCGTAGAAAGTGGTATTTTTCGTATAATCGGAGATTTTTTTGAAATTGAATTCGGATCCTTCAATGATCAGTGAGTTTTTATCGATGATCTTGTTGTTCAAAAGTTTGTCGTATGTGATCAAATTTTTCTGTAGATCTGTTAGTTCTAGAGTAGTCAAGATCTTACTGAATTGACCTTGTGATTCCATATCTTTACTGAATTTCCCATTTTCAGCTAATCTCATACCAAGAACCAATATCATATTGTTCAAAACTGGATCACTGGAACTCAATTTTTCCAAGTTATCTGTTAAGAACTTTAACGATTCATCAACTGTTTTTTGGAATTTTTCCAATTCACCCTTTTTGGACAATTTATTTAAAGATTGGAAATTGTATCTTCCATCATAGTTCAAAGTGTAAAAAAATACAACGATTTGTAAATCTATATCTTCACCAGTTTTGAACCTGTCAGGAACGTCTTTTTTGAAAAAAACGTCCAAATGGTTTTCCAAGTCCAATTCTCCCAGGGATTTGATCATAGCCAAGTAATCTGCTTTGTTCAACGGTGGTGATTCTCTTTGAACAAAAAACGAGTTCCAAACGGCCTGGATTCTCTTGAATCTCACCTCTTGCACGTCCTGGGTGTTTTTCCCCAAGGCATATAGAAGCGATCTATTGGAGTAGATGTCGTTTGGGTATTCCTTGTAGAGGTCTGTAAACATCTTGTAACTGTAGTGATCCATCATAGAGTCCATGACCCAACTCAATTTGGGAGTCTTGTTTTTAACGTAGACGTATGGAAGATAGTAGTTTTTCAAATCTATCAAGTATGACATTCCCAATTTGTTTGGAGGCATACTTTGTACAAATCCGTAATGTGTTTGTGTATCCATAAACTGTTTGTACAATTCGCAAAATTTTTTCTTGGAAAAATCATCTAATTTTTTGTTGAAATAGAAATATTCAATTAGAGATCTGAAAGTACCATATTCTACATTGTGGAAATTACCATTTAAAAATTTAACCAAAATGGATAGATTCACTGACTCGACAGAGGAACATGTTTGTAGATACGATATAATGATCATATCTCTGAATTCATTGGCTTCTCTTCTATTTTTCTTGTAGAGAGTTTCAAACAAGTTGTGATCTTTGGAGTTATTGACATAGAAGGAAAGCAGTTCTTTATAGTTTTTTTCATCAAAATAGTATTTGGCCAATAAGTTGTAGTGGTACGGCTGACACAATTGTAGAGAAACCAATTTGGTGAATAATTCATATGGAGTTGGAGGAATATCGTCTTTGTGTGCATATTCGTTTTTCAAATACGACTTGTAATCAAACTTGGAACGTGAAATCAATTCAGAAACATGTTTATTGGTACGGTAATCATTGGTGAAGAAAGGACTGTTCTCACTGCTAGAAGAAGAAGAATCATTGGGAGTAGACAGTTTGGTATTTAGTATTTGAATAATCTTGTTGATCGGTTGTTCTTTAGACTTTTGAAATTGCAAATTGATAATCTGATTTAGCGATTGTTTACTTGCAACTGCTTTGGTGGTCTGAAACCTCACCGCGTGTCTCAACATTGTGCTATTCAGTTATCGATGTCTTTTCTCTTCTGTTTGGAAAATTTCGAATAATAAGTTTGAAAATTTTTTGAAAGATTTTAACAAAAGTCGTTATATTATATTGGGGTTTTTTTTTCCCTTCCGTCTGTCTCTTCATGTTTTTTTTTTTTTATAGAGAAAATAACAGGAAGGCAGGGTAGTGTGCATGGACCAAATATTTGAGATGGCGATACTGGACAGTACAAATGGGATGGATAACAAATGCAGAGTAGTATATGCTTATTACGACACATAGGTATAGACATAGCATCAGCAGATACACAGTTTTTAAAACACCAGTGGACATGTGATAGTATAGCTCGCAAAAAACCACACACACTATTACTACCATCGAACCCTGTGTGTATCATGTGTGATGATATTTGTGTGTTTGTGATAATACTGGATATTGCACAGTGTCTGTAAACTAATGATGTGATGCAGTTCGTATAGTCTTCAACACTATCTTTTGCTAAGAGAGACGCACTATCTGTGTATATACATATTATACTATAGTATGGATAACAACATACAACATACAACATACAACAACAACAACAACACCCAAATCACGTGACACCATACATGTATAAATACAAATACAAAAACACACAACAACCAATAACGAGCAGCCCAGACACCACATACAGCGCTTGCTCTTTGTTCCGCGTTGCTTTCTGCGCACACCCAACGCCACCTTGCTTCACTTCTCCATATCGCTTTTTTTTTCCCTTTCTCTCTCTTTCTCTCTCTTTCTTTCTTTTGGTATTCACATCACCCGGCGCTAACACAGCCAACAAATTTTCATAGTAATTTTTTCTTTTTTTTTTTCCTTCGTATTTTTAATAGGAGAGATTTGGTTTTCTACTGATGTTTCTACTAAGATTTTATATAAATCTCTCTTACAGATTTTTCTTTTCAAAAATTCCTTTTTATTTTTTATTTTTATTCTTTTTTCATTCTTTTTTTTGTTCAAAATTATATTTCTCCTGATTCGGCATTTTTTGAATGAATATACATAGATACCGTATAGTGAGAGGGTATCGTAGAGCAATACCAAAAAAAAAACAAAAAAACAGCAAGATAATTACAAATCAGCAAAGTGCTTAGACTTTGATGCAGATACTGTTCATATAGAGTTTACATCATAGTAGTAATATATATCATAGTAGTAATAGAGTAGTAGTAATATAGTAGTATGTTTTTGCCCTGTGGTGTATAATTATTATGGTGAACAACAAACATTCTCTCTAATTTACTATGTAAAAAACCATTTTGTTAGGGAATGGAGAAAAAAACAACAGATTACTAGTAGAGGGAGATTTTTATATAGTGAACAGTAGTAAATAATGATTATATTTAGCCTATTGGCATATAAATCGATATCTAGATTTGTAACTTTAACTACTACTAATAGTTATGCGAATACATATAAATATATACATTTGCATTATTTAGAGTATATATATAAATAACAAGACCACTGGTCAATTGAAATAACAAGAGAACATATCAATGACCACAAGGATGCATGGATATTCGGTGCTAGGTATGGAAATAATATCTCATGAAGAAGCATGTCAGGAGTACGGTATGGATATTTTGAATCATTTGATTGATCTCGATAAGAAATGTACCCAAGAGACTCTTACAAGAGATGGTAACAAAGAGGTTGAGGAAGAAGAGAAGGAGGAGGATAAATTGACAATGTTGAATTACTATTCGTTGCGGAAACTTATATTTGATTTTATCATGTGTTGTCATACTAAATTACGGTTAAGTACACCAACTCTTATACTGGCTTTCAAAATACTGGATAAACATATACATATTTCCAAAAATTACATACAGATGCTGAACGATAGATTGGAGTTTCAAATGCTGGGAATGGTTTCTCTGTGGATAGCTGCTAAATTTATAGATACGAAATTAAAACATCCTGACTTGTATACTTTATTACAATTGATATCTCCTGCATCGAGTGAATTGAATAAAGATAGTATATTACAAAAATGTCAAGAGTTGAAAAAAATGGAGTTGAATATTTTACAAAATTTACAATGGTGTGTTTCTAATATTCCTACACATGATTCTTTCATAGATATACTATTGAGAAACATGTCTACGAATAGGGCTGATAATGATGAAGATGATGACGATGATGATGATATAAATCAGATCAAATACGGTGCTCAGATGCTTTGTGAATTGAGTTGTTTTTATCCACATCTAAACAACAATCATTCTATATCGGAAATATCGTATGCTAGTGTAGTGATTATTAAACACTGCATGTATACAAAGACTAACACGGGGGAAAGACTGTCTCCATTGGAAGAAGATATCGTAAAAGTATTCCAAAGATGTAATAGTATACGTGATAAACATCAAGATGGATTCTATTCTCTACCCTTTAGTTTCAGATTAAAATATTTCCCCAAATCTTCAGAAAACAATCCACTGTTTTTATCAAGATTACTGCATTACATAGACACACTGAGTACGACCAAGTCTACTACATTGACGACAACAACGATTCAATCGAAAATACCTCCTACCCCAAACACACCGTCTCTTGTATCACAACACAAAAGTGGTAAAAGAAACATCTTACAAGATGATGATGATGATGATGATGACGGGGATCAATACCCAACAATGAAGAAGAAACTTCAAAAACAACTATTTATAGAATCAAATATATAATGTCCCATCGTATATGAATATGGGTATATATTTACCAAAATAATAAAAAAAAAAAAATTCATAAAATTCATAAAATTCATAAAATTGAACAAACAATAAGAACTACATAATGATATCACATCAACTTGTTTTACTCGAATGTTTATTTCTCAGATTAAGATTTAAACCAACGTGATTGGTAGGAATTTGAAGTTTCATAATGGTAAAACAAGACAAGAAAAAAATTACGAAACAAAACGCACGTCAGCTACATATACGATTGTGTCGCGTCAATGACACAAAAGGGACACACTAAATCAAAGACACCCAAAATGAAAAAGAAAAAACAAGAAAAAAAAACAGAAAAAAACATGCCAAATTGGAATTAGGGAAGATAAAGAAAGATAAAAAAAAATACCAAGAACAATGCAGGGTAGAAAAACACAAGAAAGATAAAGATAGTGTTTACGCGTTCTAGAAAGAAAAAAGGGGAAAACCGAAAAAAAAACCGAACAAAAACCGAACAAAAAAACGCAATGATTTTGATTTTGATCCGGAGGGCATCGCAACGCGTGAAGAAAAAAAAACAAACAACAATGGCAAAAAAAAAGAGAAAAAAGAAAAGAAGAAAACCAAAAGTTACACAGTTTTCCTTTTCTCTCTTGGTCTCTCTTTTCAGGAACAGGAGACGACGTGCGGGTACGCAATGGGATGAGAGGAAAACGAGGGAAATATAGCTTTTCTTTTTTTCTACCCACATAGAAGTATAAATCACGAGAGTTTTTTATATTCTCGTACAGTATTACAGAAAAGCAACACACAAGACGACCAAGATGAGCGAAAATAAGAAATTGAAGAGAGAAGAGTCTTGTGTGGATCAGTACACTGGGTACACACTGCCAGCAGAGACACCGTGCAAGATAGATACAGTGTCCTTCAAAGATATATCTCACGATAATAATGGCGACAATTGGTTCTACGAAAATTATATCAAATTGCGTAAACCGTGTAAGATTATAGATTGTGATCAATACAGCGATATACAAAATTTGTACGATTTGTTAAATGCCGATGAGATTCATGAAAACCTATCAAGTAGTGAAGATAACTTACAAGTGGAAAAATCCATAGATGGTGGATTTGGAAGTGGTAAGAAAAGATGTAAGATGTCATTTGATGAATTTTGGACACGTATTAGAGATAAAGAGTCTGGCGAGAAGGAGGATTTGTATTTGACTACCCAGTATGCAGAAGACCCGTACTTGGATCACTCTGAAGAGGAGGAAGAAGAAGAGGAAGAGGAAGAAGAGGAAGAAGAGGAGGAAGAGGAAGAGGATGCGTCACAGGGACAATTGTTTTCAGAAGGATCCGATACGGATTCCATTGATTTTAACAACTTGCAAGACGACTACGTTGATTCTGGAGCAGAAGAAGATATCACACAAGAATACACTGCACGTCTAAACGATATCTACCAACCTCCATTGAACTCTGTCTTTTCAAAGATTCCATTGAACCTATCTAAATTAACACCTCTATTACTCACACAACAGATCAATTTATGGATTGGATCTACATTCCATAGAAATAATAGTAACGATGTGTTTTACGATATGTTAAAAAAAAATGAAAACGATAAAAACACAAAGAAAAACGTTCCTGATGGGTATATAAGTTCTGGACTGCACCACGACCATGCAGATAACATATACGTTCCTATCAAAGGACAAAAGAAATTTACGATATATGCACCAAATACAGCTCCATACATGTATACCGTAGGAGATATACAAACCATATATCCTAATGGAGTCATCAATTACAAAACAAACGAGAATGCACCAAACTGGTCTCAATTGAAACAAGACGGTACCACCATGTGTTCTCAAAAAGAAGAAGAGAAGAAGAAGAAGGGAGACGATAGCAGTGCAAGAGTGGTAGACCCACCATCTTTTTCGCGTATTCCTCCAGTGTATTTACACTTAGAATCTGTTGCAGAAAAAGATCCCAAACTGAGCCAACTACTACTAGAAAAGGGTAAGAAGGAATGGCCATTATTTTTCTCCAAAGGATTAAACAACCTCAACGGTAAAAAGATTGTTGTTGATTTACACAAGGATGAAATACTGTATTTACCTAGTGGATGGTTTCATGAAGTTTCATCTCTTGGTGATCTACACATTTCGTTAAACTACTGGTTCACACCTCCTACATTCACCTTAGCGTCTACCGGTAACGAAAAGCAGGAATTGTACTCAGATGAGTTGTACCAAGATTACGAAACAAACGTAAAGACTAGAGAATGGTTGGTCGAGAATGATAGTTAGAATAGTACATGTGTATGTGCATTTATTGTATTTGTGACACTGGGGTGTATGGGTTGTGCAAGATGTTGTTTTGATTTGATTTTGGGGATTTTTTTTTTTTCCTTTTTTCTCCGCGAATACAACAAAAATTATAACAAACATCTATATATATGTGTTGAAAAACTACTTACATTTTTTTTTTTTTTTTTGTTCACTCACCTTGTTAATGACTACAGAATGACTAAATAGGACATGTACATGCCAGAGGTATTACCCAAATAGGACACATGCTTTTCCAATGTATACACCAAGTCAAAGAGTCTCTATTTTCACATATCAATTCACTTTACCTGCATAATAAAAAAAAAATAGAGCTATTATGTGTTTTTTTTTTTTCATTATTCTCAGCGGTTATATGTTAATTCCTGCAATCGTCAATCTTAATCATGATCATGTCTCTCATTTTCACTTTGGTTTCCTAATCAGTGCATGATATTGTCAGATGTGTCTACACACTCATAGAGCGTAACACCTGTACATTCTATTACTTGCCTTTGTCCCATTCTATTTCTTACACGACTTTTCTCAATGTATGGGTTGCGTCGCATCCTTAATTACAGTGTTCTTCCCTTTTTTTTTAATCTTGAACATCAACTATTATTTGATTAATTAAACATTTGCTGCATTGATTAGTACATGTAGGGGAATGATGTTAGCACATGCATTGTTATCGTTAATTGAGAGGGAGGGTTTCTTATCTCTATCTCAACTCTATATATATATATATAACTCTGATTCCCTTAAATAACCTCATCTCAAACCATACCAACCTTTCACACTCATCCCCCCCTTTTCCTCCCCCTCCCCCCCCTCAATCTTTTTTTTTATTCATTTTTTTTTCATTTCCTACTTTATTCTAATTCACCAACTCTACCTTTTTATTATTTAATTATTAATAGAAAGCCAGAAAGAAACAAGAATAAGACTCTTAATATACTTTTTCTAACAAAAACAGAAAGAGAAAAAAAATAATTATTTTAGGAAAAGAAGAAGAACTTTTCAATAGGAGATTTTAACTAATTTATCCAAAAAAAAACAACAACATATAATACTCGTTGTATTAGATTTATAATATGACATCTGTAATTCATAGAGACATTACTAATATTGAAAATAATACTAGTAATATTAACAATAGTAGTTCCAAACTAGATGACCCAAAACAAGAGTCTGCCAATGATTCTCATTCTCCGTTGAGTCAACACAATAATCAGGATGATTCCTCAGTGGGTAGCACCAAAAGCTCCGAGAAGAAACCTCCCAAACCTGTCAAGATACCCGCTCCGATCTCTGATATTTCCAAAACCATTCCAGTGACTGGCGAAAAACCAAGACCAGATAAGGAAGTCTCTCCCATGGAAGACGAAGTTCTACACGCTGTTTTTGTCATATTGTTTGAATTTGATCC
Organism: Hanseniaspora gamundiae; assembly: GCA_003020785.1. NCBI lineage: Eukaryota > Fungi > Ascomycota > Saccharomycetes > Saccharomycodales > Saccharomycodaceae > Hanseniaspora > Hanseniaspora gamundiae. The sequence goes on from PTXO01000013.1 coordinate 101,236, forward strand.
TAGCGAAGAAGGTATGACAGTTAAGCAGATGTGCGACTACTTGTTGGAAAGACACCCAGATATGTCGCAACTATCCACGAAATTATCCAATTTGATCTCTGCCAAACTAAATGCATATGTGAAAAAAGTGGAAAAAGGTGAAAAATTGTTGACTTACTGTCTTTCTAGAGAGTGGGCAGACACTTCGCCAAGAAGAATGGTTTACATCTATAGAGGTTTGCTAGATTCCAACTATCAAGAATATGCACACGCTGCTGCCAAGAAACTCCAACACCTGCAGAAATCGAAAAACACCGGTAGTGGTACATCAGTAAAGAATGGCGACAACAGATCGTTTTCTTCGGTCTCATCCATGAACAGCCTACAGAACTACACGGATCAAGGTGCCAGCGATTACGAAGACGATGTTGAAGACGGCGGCAACGGAAATAGCACAAAAGTGTCCAGTAAGAACAGTACCCATTCGAGTACTCTGTATACTAATACTGCGAATTCCACCTTACTAGACTCAAATAATTCTGGTCAGTTTGTTCGGTCTCTTAGCGTTTCGAATTCGAAAGATTTTTTCCCCTTTGGGAATTCTCAGAGCAGTAGCCACAACTCAAGCAGTAAGAATATCAACAGATTTTCAATCACTTATGATTCCAGATTCTCGAACTTGCCCTTTAATTCGTCGATATCGTCGATATCCATCAATTTGGATAATAATTGCGATCGCTCATCAATCAGTAATCAGTACTTGAAGAATTTGAACAGTTTGTCGGTGCTGGATTTGAATACTTCGACGTCTTTGCATCAAGGTAAAAGCATTGTGAATGCTCAAAACAATCGTATTGAGAATATACATTTAAACGAAGATGACGAAGAAGACGACGAGGACGACGAGGATGAAGACGATGAAGACGACGAGGATGACGAAGCTAGCAGTATGAGAAACTCCAAGAGCGGCAACACTGCAATGAAAAGAGTAGCTCCACATGCAATGAAACAGAACCGCAACAAGATCCCGAAGAGAAACAGCAACTCGGTGTCGTCCTCTTCAAACTCAACAACAAACGATTCGTACACTACAGATTCATCACACGAACCAGCAAGTGCCAAGTACGTCACAGCAGCAGCAGCAGCACCAAGATTGACAAGAAACAGTTTTCAAAACGAACACATGAATTCTCCACAGGTGGCCGCTGCAGTGGCTTCTATTCAAAGAGCCGTGATCACCGAAAACCCAGTCGGAATCGAACAGCCTGCGTACATCAGCCTTGCAGCACAAACGATCCCATTCGAACAAGACGAAACACACGTTTCTTCACCATCAGCAACGTCATCTGTTTCGGGGAACTCTTCTTTCAGTGCAAACAACTCAAAGTCTCCGACACCCGAACCTGTTTGTGCTCAGTGGTTGAAAACAGTTAGAGCAGGGTTCTTAAACGAAGACATTGTGAAACCAGAAAACGTTTCTCTAGACGAACTCGATGGTTTGTTCGACTAAGCTGCAGCACCTGCTAGCACAGCACACACCAACCATGTTATCGAACGGTTCTTTTAATTTTGAAGAGAAAGGTTCGGTAGCATATATACTTTTCACCTTAGGTTTATCTCTACACGTTGTGTGCTTTCCCTCATTTTTCTCTTTTTCTCCCCCCCATCCCCATCTATCTTCAGTTTGTTTATATCCATGGTGTTAACAACCATAGATTATATATACACACACACACACACACACATATATACGCACACACATATACGATCTAATAGAGACTAAAAAAAACAACAGCAACAGCAACAGCAACTGCAAGTTGCCATTCTTACTCTTGTTGATTGACCATTCCGTATATGGTTGTTTCAATTGTTTGGTTGAAAAACTCGTGTTTATCGCACCATATCTTGCGCTTCGGATGACTTCAAAAAAAAAAAACAGTCACCTTACTTTACCGATATATATAGCAACCAGCCTGCTTGAGTCACGCACTTTTTTTTTATCGTTCTTTCTTTCTTTCTTTGCTTCTTTCTGCCTGTCTTAGTTTGGTTCGCTCATCGACCTGAAGAGAAACTTGACATGTCGCTTACATATCTCATATATATTGGCTGTATTGTGTTGTGTATTACTACCCAATCCCCATAAAAAAAAAGCAACAGCCCAATCCCCAGCAAACCATGCTAAGCAACTCATTGAAAAGATCTGTCGCTAGGTCGACACGGACACGGTTGAGAATCTCCAATGTGCTTCCAACACTACGTAGCTTATCCACGAACAAGAAATATATATCGGAAACCACTGTTCTTGCAAAGAGACAGTTCCACTTGCAATCATCCCTTCGTGCTTCGTCAGAAACAGCGTTCAACTCGCTCTCACAAGAACAAAAAGACCTCCTTACCGAAGAAAGAGCAGTCGATAGAGCAGATGTGGTGATTGTAGGAGGTGGACCAGCCGGGATGGCATGTGCAATTCGTTTGAAACAGCTAGATGCAGCTCAGAATGGGAACCTGAGAGTGGTTGTTTTGGAAAAATCGAGTGATTTCGGGGGCCACTCGGTGTCGGGTGTGATTCTAGAACCCAAAGCGTTACGTGAATTGTTCCCGGAAGAGTGCAAAGACCAGCCTGCAAACCACATTCCACTTCCACAAGAGCTAGTCACCCCAGTGACCAGCGAGAGCTTGAAATTCTTGTTTCAAACCGGAGGGGCTAGCGTGTGGGTTCCTGAGCCACCAGCCATGGTCAACAAGGGGAAAAACTACATTGCCTCTCTATCTCAAGTGGTCAAACATTTGAGCGAGGTGGCTGAAAATCTAGGTGTAGAAGTGTACCCCGGCATCTCAGTGAGCGAGTTGGTCTTTGACGACAAGGGCGAAACAGTCATCGGTGTTGCCACCAAAGACATGGGGGTTTCCAAAAAAGGCGAGCCTAAGGACTCGTTCGAAAGAGGTATGGAGTTCCACGCCAGACAGGTTTTCCTAGCAGAAGGTTGTCACGGGTCTCTAACCAAAAAGGCTATTCAAAAATACAAACTAAGAGACGGGAAACAACAACAGTCGTACGGGTTGGGAATCAAAGAGGTTTGGGAGGTTCCAAAAGAGAACTTCAAGAAAGGATTTGTGGCTCACACCATGGGGTTCCCATTGTCCAACGACGTGTATGGGGGTGGTTTCCAGTACCATTTTGGTGAGAACTTGGTGTCTGTTGGGCTTGTTGTCGGTTTGGACTACAAGAATCCGTACATCTCTCCATACCAGGAATTCCAGAAAATGAAACATCACCCATATTATGCCAATATGTTGAAAGGCGGGAAATGCATTTCGTACGGTGCAAGAGCTTTGAACGAAGGTGGGTTCCAAGCCATTCCTAAATTGCACTTCCCAGGTGGGTCGCTAATTGGTGCTAGTGCAGGGTTCATGAACGTTCCGAAAATCAAAGGAACTCACACGGCTATGAAATCAGGAATGTTGGCTGCGGAATCTGTATTCGAGTGCTTGAAAAACGAGGAGACAAGTTTCTCTGAGATGGAAGACGAAGAAGCCATTGCCAAACTGCCATCCATTGACCTAAAGAGCTATGCAGAAAACTTGGAGAAATCGTGGATCCATGAAGAGCTACACGTAGTAAGAAACATCAGACCGTCCTTCAACACGAAATTTGGGAACATCGTTGGTATGTGCTGGTCGGGATTGGACTCGTTTGTGTTGAAGGGGTCTCCAAGCTTTTCATTCAAGTTCCACGCAACTGGAGACTCGGGCATCACCGAGCCTGCTTCCAACTACAAACCAATCGACTATCCAAAACCAGACGGTGTTCTTTCGTTCGACATTGCCACCTCTGTGTCAAGAACCGGAACTTACCACGACGAAGACGAGCAGTGTCACTTGAGAGTCCCAGAACAGGACTTGCAAAAACACGCTTTGGAATCGTATCCAAAATATAAAGGTATCGAGCAGAAGTTCTGTCCAGCCGGGGTCTACGAGTACGTAGAGGACCCAGAATCGCCTATCGGTGTGAAATTCCAAATCAACTCCCAGAACTGTATCCACTGCAAAACCTGTGACATCAAAGTTCCTACCCAAGATATAGACTGGGTTGTCCCTGAGGGTGGGGATGGTCCTAAATACACCATCAACTGATTATTACAACAGGAGTTATCACATGTACACACATAGAATGTATATATCCATTTATCTATTTATTTATTTATTTATTCACCCATTAATTATATGCAATAAGGTTGAGAATGCTTTCGTTGCTTTCGGCTAACCATTCTTTTACCATGCTCCAATCTTCGTCACTTTGGATGACCACGTAGTCGCCGTCCTCATCTTGATATTTAATTTTCTGCATATCGCCCATGTGTGTTAGTTTGCGCTGTATGCTGTTGAAAACTTGTGAAAAATCAGAGTCCGCAGTGATTAACACTGTGTAAAAGTCGCTTTGAAACTGCACTCTACACAATAGCTGGTTGTCGGGAATGGAATGCTTGTAGTTTTCGGATATCGATCTATACTCACTTTCAAAGGCATTGTATGAGGTTGTCTGTCTTGACACCGAGGTCAACGACGAGTGCGACGTGTTTTCGGTGATGTTCTGTAAGGAGTTCAACGACGCAACACTGTTGTAGTGCTGGTGTCTCTGCAAGTACTGGTTCGACGAGGAGCTCAGTCTCAGGTTAGTCCCAGAAGATCTGTTGCTGTTTCTTTTGGTAGTAGCAGCGTTGTTGTTGTTGTTGTTTTGAGGCGACGTGGAGGTGTTCGAGGCAGACGATATCATCGAGTTGGTCAGCTTGGAAGTGTTTTCCGCAGGTGTTGAGCCGGACGACATAGACGAGCTCAATGACAACGACCTCATCTTATTAATTTGGATGCTCGAAGAGCTAGTGCTGTTCGGGGACGTCGTAGCAGAGCCGTTCGAGGGACTCTCCAGCAAAGCAAACTGTTTCACCAAGTTGTTCAAGCAAGTGAACCAGTTGTCTCTGGTTTCGTCATTCTTGAACTTGAAAGTGAAATTCCCCTGCTCTTTGGATGTTTCCCACTGGATTAGTAAAGAGTGGTCGGCCACACTGCTCAGCTTATTAATGGTGGGCACCATGATTCTTCCTCTCAAATCCAACTTTGCGGTGGCACTTGACTCTCTGATTGTTTGTGACGCAGCTAGCTGAGCAGAAGCAGTTTTATTTTTCTTCAAATTCAACGTGGAGGACGCCGTTTTCATCAAAGAGTTCTTCGTGGAAGAGTCGTGTCCATTGAAAGAGCTGTTCGCAGACGACACCGATTTTGATCTCTTGTCGTTAGGGTCAGGCAGAATACTGAACAACACAATGATTTTTTCAAAAAGATACGCGTCAAACTGTTTATTGGCCTGGTTGTTCTCTTTATTGTTGATGCCGATGCCCGTCTCTATGTTTGAGTTTGCTGAGCCGTTCGAGATGATGATACTGTTCGAGAAGAATAAATCACCAAACTTGCTGATGTTGTAGCCCTTCCACGAGTTGACTCTGGTGTTTAGCAGTTTCACGATTTGGTGGTTTTCTGTCTTTCTCTGGTTTTCGTTGATGCTCTTTGCCACGTTCTTACTGATTTGCAAACCGTTTTCCAACTCCTTGAAGTTCACACAGTCTGCGGGTGTAGCCTGTATCAGTTCCTTCATCAAAAGAGGATATTTACAAAGCCTTTGCACTGGTTTCAAAAGGAAAGCCTGTAACTCTAGTTTGTTTTTGATGATTAGGTTTGACGACTGTGTCTGGAACACCGGAAGTGTGGAGATGTACTCAATGGCAGCTGTTTGGCCAATCGACCACGGCTCGTACAACTTGAAAAAATTATTCGAATGAACAAAGATAGATCCGACCCTCTGATCATTGAAATTGATGTTGTTGTTTGATTCCAAAGAGATCAAGAACTTTCTCTGAAACTCGATTATCTCCTGTAGGTTCGGGAAACACATGAAAGACTCGTCCAGATTGATGATGTTTTGGTCAAGCAACTGGTAGTTGAAATCTTGCAAAATTTCCAAATCGTACACGTATTTTCTTTCTGTTTCCAAGAACTCTCTGAAAACCCTGTATCTTTCATCCTTCGTGGAGTAAGTGGAGCTCGTAGAGGAGGTGGCAGATTGCGGAGTGAAGGAGGCCGTGGTCGACAAAGGGAAAGCACTGTACGGGTTCGCAGAGTTGGGCACCCCTCCTGCAGATTTGTTTCTTTGAAATGTCGCGTGTGGCGTCTGTTGCGGTGGTTGGCCAAACTCGTACATCGGTGAATTACGTTTTGATACTGGTGAGCTCAAAGTGCTGCTGCTTGCCGAGTGCAAAGTCGACACGTTTATGGCCACTGGTGGGAAGATCTTTGGAATGGCGTCCAGCAGGATGCTGATAACCTCTATGATCTTCATCATATGGTCTGTTGATCTGGAAAACACGTCTGAAATTGTGAACAGTTCTTCGTCATTGAATGCCAAGTGCACTTTGCAAGCACAGATAAAGTCGTATATGGATTTTTTACAGATCTTGACATCGTCACTGGATATGACTGGCAACGCGTATTGCGGTTTCACTGCATTGAATATAATGCAGAGTGGTGCGCCGAGCTGGAACAATTTAGACAACTGGGTCACCGGGTCACACTCCACATGCTGTGGTAAGATCCCAATGAAGAACGTCAGCAAGTCGTTTTTCCCGTTGTGCGATGAAGCCGTTGAGTTCACTGAAGTCGAGCTGAACCTAGCGGCACTGGGACTGTCGTTGATCACTGGCGAGTGTGACTCCACTGACGACGAAGACGACCTGGCCATGTGGGAGAAGTTGCTGTTGCCACTGTTGGTGTTTTCGAAAAAGTGTCTCGCTACAGAGGAGTTGGAGGTCGGCATTCCGTTGCTCACGGTGCTTGAATTTCTCGAAGTGTTCAACGACGTCAGGCTGTGCGACATGTTTGCTGAAATGTTGTTGTTATTCTGGTTGATGAGGAACGCTTGCTTCTCGCACAATCCTGCAGAAGTGGATTTCGCTAAAGCAATGTACGGTTTCAATGCGGCAGAATGGCCCAATCTTCTCAATAGTACGTCACATATGTGATAGAGCGAGTGCTCTTCAGTGACACGTACGTTCATGATCTGCATAGACATATCGGGAAGCGATATGTTCGACTGAGTACTGATCTGGCGACTCATTAGTGAATAGATGTTGTTTTGAGGCGATGTTTCGATTCGTTTTGATCAGAGAGCTCAAGTTGTATGGAGCAGTATGCTTTTTTTTCTAGCGTGATGACAATGATGATGGTTCAAAGCAGATGAAAGCCCCTAATTAGTCGTTATCACGAATGTGGGATTGATTATACGATTCCTCTGGCCACCCTTCGTAATGGAATCATCACAGCACATGAAACTCAACTCTGAAACAACATCCAAAAATGACAATTGGAAAAAAAAAACTAAAAAAAACAAATAAAAACAAATTAATATCAACAGAAAAAAAAACCAAAGAAAAAAAAACAAAAAATAAAACTATCGAATAGCCAAACAAAGAAAAAATGAGTTCAAATAGCAGTTCAGTTAGATCGATTTGATTTAGAAAACTGAAAAATTGAAAAATTACACGTTTAGATGTTTTAATATACAGTGAGAGTGCTAGATCATATTTATATATATATATGTACGTGCGTATGTATAGGCACTGAAACAGAATTAGGAGTCTTTCTTGGATCTGACAAACAAAACTGTTTTGTAGGCCATTTTGTCCAAAACAGTGGCTACGGCAAAGACCCCACCGATCGAGGAGATGGCGTTCAACAGGAAAGCAGCCCAAGTCATTCTGTACTCTGTTCTGTTGATGACTTTCAACGGAGACATCTCGAACATGATGAAGATACCTGGCAGTCCACCGCTCTGGTGCATGGTGTTTGGATGGTCCTCGTCTCTTCCCCCGAACACGGGCTTGCTGTGCATGGTGGTACTGTACTGGAACGTCTCTAAAGAGGTCATACCTTTGATTTCTGCAAGCTCCTTTTCTTGGATCTCTGGAGTATCTGATGCAGATGATTTTCTTGTATATTTTTTAGTCAAATCTTCGTATCTTGTTGGAACGATTTTAGCAAAATATGAATATTGTAAATAGTGGTTATTTTCTGATTTTTCTACACCGGTTAATGGATTTGCAGTTAACGATTCCATAACACCGGTGTCCTTGTTAATTTCAGATACAGGAACACCAAAACTGAAATCATGAATAACATGATCAAAGTTCAAGTTTGTGTATTCGTCATACAAAGAGACATCGTGTGTGTGGGAGCCATGGGATGGATGTTGGAAACCTTTCCCTGCAACAAAATGAATGTTCCCCTGAATCCTGTTCAATTCAGCAACACCTCTTACTCTACAACCTTGTGTGATTTCTTTTTTAACTTTTTCCACATATCCTTCTCTTTCACATTGTTCAACGTTACTACCATCGTGGAACGCCCACCCTGCTTCCAAATAAGCACTTCTCACACTGGCACAGTCTTGACAACAGATTTTGTCTTTCAACTCTTTACCCTCGTTACCAGACTGATCTTTAGAACCGTAACATGGACCACAGTAGTCTGCAGGCAATTCGGTTTCGGGTTTGAAAGGAATTGTATCTTCAGAATCGCTGATCAGTTCTAATGTCTCACTATCGATTTCTTGTTTGAAAAAACTGGAACTAGTCACGTCCAATTGGATATTCCCAGAATCGTCCATGATATCCAGAGCCAACAAATGGCACGGCATGTGACGGAACGAGATGTCCATCGACACTTGCAACTTCTTGTTTCTGTCACGATCAACCACAAGCGATGGGTTTTCTGTAACGGTGTTGAACTGTTTCCAATCACTGATCAACAACATCACAACACTGACAATACACAGCAGGGTGATCAATCCACCGGATCTCGTTCTAATACGCACATCTTCCTGTGTCTTGGAGAAAGCGTCCAAATGCAGCAACTTAGAAGACATCTTGTTTTGATCTGTAATGTTTTCTGTTTTCTGTTTACCAATTAGGTTCAATTGGGTTTCTCTCTCTCTCTGTCTGTTCTCTGTATGAGTTGTAAGTTAAAAACACTCGCCTTCTCTCTCCTCTAAAGTGAAACTTTTAAGAAGAAGAAAAAACCCACTTCGGTCTTTCACGGAGAAAATTTGTACAGAAACAAAAAAGGCAAACACCCATTCCTCCCACCCGGAGCACCGAAACACCCAGACAAGTTGTCCACAACTATCACTACAATTACGATACATATATACATATATATATATATATATACACACAGGTTAGCCCACAAAAGACTCTTCTTGCACGAATCTGACCAAGACCTTGGATCCCGTTTGTAGAAGAGGGTGTCCTGCCACGGTGGCTAGCCAGTCTTGCAAATCCAGTCTTCTGGTTTCTATACAGTCTCTGTTGAACCGGTTGCTCAAGAATATCTTGCCCGGTAACGAAGGTATCACTATCTTTGATGAGGCTTTATTCCCACTAAGGGCCAGCTCTTTGATAAGACACTTGCGGAAGTAATCGAAATCAGAGTATCTTCTTCTTACTTTAGATACTTTTTTCTTGAAACACGGAATATTGGTTCTGCAAATGATTTCATAATCTGTAAATTGCGGACTGTAAGATTGGTCGGTTATCTTTGTTGTAGTGGCCGATGATGACGATGTTGTTGATGACGACGAATGAGAATCCGAAGAGTAGTGTGTCTTGTAGTTGGTTATTTCTATTTCCAAAAAGTTCTCTGGTTCGTCATAGTTGATGGAGTCTCTGTTGACCATGACGTTTCTGGATTCGCCGTTTTCGCTGTCTTGCTGCTTTGTTCTATTTTCTTCTCCTTCTGCGTTGTTTCCTTCTTCTCCTTCTCCTCTCTCGTTGGCTCCTGTTTTAGTAGATTGTTGTTTGTAAGTGCCGGCACTACTAACCATTCTGTGTTTGTCTGGGGGCAATGCCTTGGATATGGATGTGCTAAAGCTTTGGAACGGTTTCATTCTTCTATATGTGTGTTGCGGCTTTGTCTTTTACTTTCTTTTCTTTTGTACTAATTCTGTTACAACAGACTATGCAAAAAGAGTCTCTCTTTCCTTTCAACTCTGATCTTTAATAAAAGAAAAAAAACGTCATTTGAGATTCTTTGCTTTCGGGTTTGCGTCATGCAAGGAGAGATTTAAAATTTAAACAATTTATTTATGAAATCAATATGAACACAGGACAAACAGACATACAAAGAAACAAAACAGAATAGAGTATACACACATCCAGAAACAATGTCTGAAATCAGTAGAGTCGAGAAAAATGAGCATAGCAATGTCGAGACGGAGTTGGGAAACGGAGTAGTGATGATTGACCAAACTGCCAATACTGGTGTTGATGATGTCAACAAGGAGAATTATATACCATTGATGCAAGAGAGCAGTATACAGAATACGGATAATACAAATAGTGCAGAGCTTGCAAATACTACAACAGAGTCCACGTTTGGTGAAATCAAAGAACCCCAGAAAGAAGAACAAGACGAGGAAGAAGAAGAAGACGAAGAAGAAGGAGTAGACGATGAAGACGATGAAGACGAGG
>PTXO01000013.1:112455-123841 GCA_003020785.1 Hanseniaspora gamundiae
TCTGTGATTCCTCCTTGATCTTCTAAAATATAAACAGTGCACCACGTGACACGGCCTTAATCGTTTCCTTACCAAATATTTCTCTTTTTCCCTCCCTCCGATGTTTGTTTTGAATGTGGAAGAAGAAAAAAACTTTTTAAACGTCATCTTCGCTAGAGAGAAAGAATACATGTGTGTTGATGGAGATAGATGAATGATCGCTAGTATCTTCAGCATTCAGAGGTAAGATCACACAACAGATCCAGAAACCAACGATAGGTGCATATACGTACTATCTAATAACCACATTCATTTCCAAAGTTTGTTTTTTTCAGCCCCCCACAGTGTTTTCGTCCTTTTAGAGAGAAATCACACACGCACACAAACACATACACAAACACAAACAGAGACAGAGACTTCTTATACCACCTTTCTCTTTTATTGTTTCTTTTTAGTTAGTTTCTATATTATTTTTTTTCATTGTGATACAGGAACAACACACAATCTCATAATATAATACTATTATTCTCTAGTTTTTTTTTTTATTATTGTCTTTTTGTCTATTAAATCTATATCAGTAAGGAACCAACAACATGTCCGTTGAACAATTGAAACAGGCCAAACAACTGGCATTGACATCTAGTAGTCCACAAGAGCTTTTGGTGCAAGTACTGGACACGACTTTCCAAGTGATTTCATTTGATACACCGGAAAGTGTTGAAAAAGATGAGATGATTAACTTTGGTACAGAGTTACTTTTAGAAACATTGCAACACAACAGTATACCGAAAAACGAACACCAATTCATTATATTGAAACATATTGTCAAGTTGGAAAAAATATACACATTGTGTTTTGATAGGTTTGAATCATTGGAAAAATCCATGATCAATATTGTCACCATAATGGCATTGACCTATGAATCTGCATTCAACTTGGTAGCAACAACCTCGAACCAAGAGTTGTGGGATTGTATGATAGCAATCGATTTGAAATTCAAGAAAACTTGGACAATGTTGATCGGTCAACACTGGGAGAAATTGATTGACGTGAAAGACGATTCGTTCATCACTTATAACCAAATAACTATGAAGTATAGACATACGAGGTTGAAAGTAATGCTTGTCAAGTACTTTGCCAAAATAGTTATCATTCATACGTATGGAGATTCGCCGCTGGACTCTCAGAATGGGAGCAGCACAGGTGTGAGTGGCTCCAACGGTGGTGGTAACAGTGGCTCGAACAGCAGTAGTAGCAGTAGCAGTAGCAGCAGTAGTAGTAGTAGTAGTAGTAATGTGAGCAGTACAAGTAGTAGCAACACTACCGGATTAGTATCGATATCACAGGTCAGCGATTCACATCCGGTTATCCATAACAAGTCCAAGTTGGACTCAGATGCTAAAAAGTTGCTAGACTCTTTGTTAAGTTATCTGATTGATGAAGAAATCATGATGTGCACACAGGTTTTCCAAAGTTTGATGACTAATTTAGTTTTTATTATGCAGAAAAGACCACTTTCATCAACAAGAATCTTTCAAAATGTGTTGAAGTTCAATATCGATAAAAAATTTCAATTCATCAAGGAAGACACTTTGCAATATAGAATGAGTAAAAGATTTATGGAAAGACAATACAAGAATTTTGTCAATTTCTGCTTCAAGACCCAACTTTTGAACAAAAACATGGGATCCCTGACCAACAAATTGACCAAGATCGCTTCCACACTACAACAAATAAGTGATGACATCAAACAAAAGGGGATCCTGGAGTACGAGGAGAGTGTGGTGAAAAATTTTATTCCTCTTGAAATTCTGAGCAAATACGATAATCCGAAAAACGTGGTGAACCTTGTCAAGTTGAGAAACTCGGTTTTGAAAAGATCGTATGGTGAGACACAAGTGGACAACGACGACGACAACAACAACAACAACAACAACAAGAACGGAACCTATTTCAAACAACTTTACGGCAACGGGAAAAAATCGTATGACTGTGGGAAGTTGCCCAAGGACATATTGATCAAGTTGAGTATCAACTCGTTGATGAACGCCTACAATACCCAGCCATTGGTCACGAAGTTGTTGGAAACTGTTATAAAGTACACACAGATCAGCAATGAGGAGCCGCAACTGATCAAGAAGCAGAAAATCACAAATGAAACATCCCTACAAACAGAAGATGCTGCCACCAACGAGAGTGACAACACAAAGTTCTCCTCATTGGTCCAAGACATGGACATGTCGCAAGAAGAGAGCTTGAAGCATTTTGAGTTTCTTGTAAACAACATTCTGAACAGCGAAACAAAGCAGAAGAATCCAACATCACTTTCCTCAGCAACTCTAGTTGACAGAAAAGAAAACTATCCGATCAATGTGTTGATTCGTATGGCATGCAAGGGTATTCCCGTGGAAAACAGTCTGTACAGAAATATCATTAGAGAGAGACTCTACGAGTACATTATCCAGGACTTCAGCAACAGGATGGACTACGTGATAACGTGGATGAACGAAGAGTGGTTCAACGAGGAGGACCCAGCCAAGCCGGTGTACAACGAATGGTGCAACAGGGTCTTCAACGGGATCGTGCCCTTTGTGGACAACACGCACAGAAGACAGTTCATCCGTCTACTAAGTGAGCTGCCCCTCTTGACTGAACAACACATCAACAGTTTCAAAGGGCTTTGTCTTGATCCGCTGAGAAGTTCCCTCGGATTCATTACATTGAAATTCGTCATCATGTTCAGACCTCCAGTAAAACCGATCATCCACAAATTCTTGACGAATTTGAAAGCCGAACATGCCGACATCGAGCAGCAATGTGCGGGTCTCCTAAGCAAGATGTGATAGACGTACATAAACTATGTGTAACTCCTGTAACTCTCAGTTAATCAAATGAGTTTTTGTCGGTCTTGAAACTTTGTGCGTCAGTCTTGCAACAAAGCCGACACCCGGCCGATATTCTCAAAAAAAGAAAAGCCCTAACGCCGTTTTTCGAAAAGTTGCTTAGGTGATACATAGGGACATTCCTTATTTGTTGTTGAGCTGTTGTGATACTTGTAATAATTGATACCTGCATTCAAGATCAGAACAGACCCAAGGGTTCGACAAACACTGGTTGGGAGTCAAGAAAGAAAGCACACACATAGCACAACAGGAGATTGAACAGAGCTCTATAAGCATCAGCGCTGAAGAAAAAAAAAAATGAACACCCCACCGAGACCACAATCACCAAGAGTTCACCCTGGTGCTGTTCTTTTGTCACCGAACGGATACATGTTCGGTGGAAACCAATCAGGGACCGGCATGCCCATCAGTTATCCAAACACGCAGAACCTGGACGATATCATTGATAGCAATGACCTGTCCCCGAATTTTTCCAACAGCAGACAAGGCGGAGGAGTGTTTAGTTCAGGAAACTACGTTGACGGGTTTAACTCCCATGTGCCAGATACCGCAGGTCGTATCAACGCTAACAACCCCGGTAGCCAAGACAGCGGGCTATTCACCAGCAACTCGGTAGTCAACTTCACGCAAGACGTGAACCAGTTGGTGTACTGGATGGAGAAATTGAGTGTTTCGCAGCAAAACACGGTCATGGATAATTTGTTGAGTTCTTTGGATGAAGAGGTTTTGCAGTACACCAAGTTGAAGCTGGACTCGTTGATCAATACTGGGTACATATCCCCGTCTCCAATCGCGTCTCCAATCCTCATGGCCAACTCGATGTCTATGAACAACGCCCATGTCCATGCGTTTGATTTAAACAGTGGGAACAATGGAAACACTGTTTTGAACTCGTTCATGCCCCTGGAGACAACGATGTCGGCACCGGCCATGGGACCGGCATTGTCGATGAACCTGACTGCGGCTATGCCACAGCCTCAGATGAACTCGTTGGATTTCATTATGGGCGTGGACGACCAATTGAACAGTGAAAAAATCTGGACTCCTAAAGCTGTTTCGCCAAAGAATCAACCGAAATCACAAGGCAGCAAGGCCATGGATTTTGTGCTAGAGCAGAGACCAAGAAGTGCAGACCCGCAGAGAAAAACCATGGATACGAGCTATGGAACAAAGAATCCTAGCGAGACTCAGGATTCTGGGAATTCAAAGAGGTTAGCTGGACTATTTTCTGGGACTGCCACTAGTGGGACCACCGTTGCATCGAGTTTGAACCAAAACCAAGCGATGCAGCGTGACAATTTGACAGATTGCGAATTGTTGAACAACATCCCAATGTGGTTGAAATCGTTGAGACTGCAAAAGTACACGGACATTTTACAAAAATACAACTGGCAAGAGCTAGTGGTGATGACGGATGCCGATTTGATCAAGAACGGCATAGCTGCGCTGGGAGCGAGAAACAAACTTTTGAAAGCTTTTAAGATTGTCTTGGAGAGCAAAGAACAAGGCTTGATTGCAGGAGAGGCCTTTCAATGAATGTTTGGTCCGTACATTTATTTTGTTGTTGTTGTTGTTGTTGTTGTTGTTGTTGTTGTAAGTAGATAAATGTATATGTATATATATATATATAATTATTAAGATTTTTTAGAACTAATGTATTCTTCCCAGTATTTCTTGTTTTTCAGCAAATTTTCTTCTAGGAAAGCAAAATTTTTTGGAAATTTTGAACTCAATTGACTAAAAAGGTCCTGAGCAAATGTGTTTATGAAAAACAATTGTCCGTAGGGGATCCCCGGTTGCAGTCTTAGACATTCCGTTACGCCTATAGGATCTTTGATGTTATTTTCCAGTGGCATTTCGCCAATTTCGGCATCGTCTTTTGTAGTCAATATATCGCACTCGTTGAACTCCAAAGTGATTAGATATGCCCATTTGGCAGAGATTTCCAACGATCTAGTCACGTTGGAGATATCTGCTGCTTTGATGATAAGTTCCAGTAGTAGTAGTGATTGTTTATTCAACTTGCATTTACAATGATGATTCCGCAATAAAGTTCCATTTTCATCAGTTTCTTCATTTTTCATATTTGTTAGGCATTTTGGATTTGCAAACAGTGTTGGGGATAGTTTCAACAAGTTTGTTTCAGAGACTGCCAAGTCTTCCACGTATTGTTGGTGTTTGGCCATATCTGTAGCCATTATGATATCGTTCAAATGTTCATGATATGATGAGTTCCATGTCTTTGTGATAAGGGGGAAATCTCTTAGGATATACCAAAATATTTTACAATGTATTTTTTCGAGAATGGATTCATCGCTTGACTCTAGGAAATCACCCAAGAGATCTTTATTAGCAGATATGATTTTATTATTTGTTCCCGGATGTCCAACGTCATGGCCCAAGGCACTTAGACTTAAAAGAGTCAACATCCCGATATGGGTTCCCTGGCCAAGCAGGTGTTGAAACAAGTACTGAGCAGCTTGTAAAACATCTACAGCGTGTTTGAAATTGTGGAACTTGTTATCCTGGTGATAGTTTGCCTCTATGATGAATACGAAGATGAGTAGTTCCTTGACAAGGTTTTTCTCACCTGAGTTGTGGGAAAAACTCGATAAGAGAGGATACAATATATTGAACGTCAATTGAATCAACTCACTTATGGATAAATCACTTGCTGAGAAATCCCATGTATCGATATATTTGTTGTAAAAATCAGAGTTGTGTCCCGGGGGTAACTGTATCATTTTTTGGAAATCAATATGTCTAAGCAATATACTTGGATTCAATCGGTCATGATGAATATCACTCTGTTTGTCATTTGTGCTCGAGAGAATACTCAACTGGTTGTACATCGAGTATAGCGATTGATTACACTGACCCGACACAGAACTGAGAACTTCTGTTGTTGTTGTTGTTGTTGTCTTCTTTGTCTTTGTCTTATCGTGGAAACACCAATGGTGTACTCTTTTGAGTCTTGTCTTTAAGTGTTTTTCAAACAGTACATCGTTTGCTCTACTATACTCTGCAATACAACCACTCAATGACGGAGCACCGTGATGAGAATCTACGTCGGATGATGATGACGATGATGATGATGATGATGGAATATAGGACAATATAGTGAATTGCAACAATCCAAAGATCTTGGTGAAAAGTTTCTGTAAATCATCCGTATTGAGTCTATCCAATTCATGTGTTTTGGTTGTATTGTTTGTTGCTGTTTCATTGTGTATAATAAGAGTTTGATATTTTTCAAAATGTAAATCACCCAACATTCTCAATTGGAATACGTGAACAACCAAATCTGTAATAGTGTCGAATTTTTCTAGTTTGATGTTATCCGGTAAACTTTCGAAAAATCCAAAAGTATCTTTTCTTGTTGTTTCATCAGTGTGACAGGGGAATCCAACAACATATACATTGGTTACTACAGGTGATTTCCCATTTTTTCTATTCTGACTACTCTCAGTCCTTCTTTTCTTATTCTGACTATCTTGCATATTTCTTTGCCTAGTCTTTGCGTGGTCTCTGCGTGGTCTTTGCGTTGTGAATCTATTCGATATCCTTATGTTTCAACGAATATATTTATCTATCTTTATATATATATATCTATGAAACAAGTATGTATCAAAACTAAATATGATTATATCGAACAAGTTTTTTTTTTTTTTTTTTATTTCTATTTTTGTGTAACGGTTTTCAAAATACTATTTTTTTTTCTTTTTCTTTCTCTCTTTTTTTTTTTTTGCCAACCTAATAATACAACTATTATTAAAATTTCTTTTTTGGGGCGTAATATCTTTAAAATTTCGTCAAACTCCTGTATTTTGATACCATATTATGCTTTGCTAATACAAGATGCACAATGTATTGATAACTAAGTTTAAACAGATCTTGATGAAAATTAGTTTATTGCTGTTGTTAATGTTGATGGTTTTTTTATTTTCCTATTCACATTTGCACAGCCGTTTTACACACAGGGTATATATGTGAAAATAACGTATAAATTACGTAAGTGGGATCATTTAGTGTAGAGTTCATGGTACAACGTATTTAGATCATTATTTTTTTCTTTCCAATTCATTACACATATTTGTTTACTGGTACATTTCACTGTAATGATCGTAGATATAAGAACTATATAAAGATATTGAAAAAAAATAAAAACGATTATCCGAATATTCAATGATTCTCCGATTAATAGCATACACACATACGTACACAGTATTCAGATTGATATACAGGTAATATCAAATTGACTCCGTGGGTGCATATATATATATATATATATATATATATCTTATTGATTCAATAAATAGTGATTGAAAAAAACATAAACCCTGCGCAAGTTGTATACATATTGTATCTTATCTGTATATTGCAACACATGCCAGCCAAGGGTCTCCAAAGTCATATAAATATATATGTATATTTTTTTTTTTTGGATACACAGATATTGGCAAAACAGTAACATGTTAATCTATTGGCTTTTGCATTCTTCTTTTTCCCTTTCACACAATTGTTTTTCTTATTATCAAATAAAATGTGTGTGTAGAGTAAATCTTACATCATATAGAAGTTTTTAATTGATTAAACGCTTTTTTTTGTTTTTTTTCACCTTTCTCTTTCTTAATATAGAACTATCAAAGTAAAGATATCTTTCTCCACGGTAAAAAAATCACAAGACATCACGTGCCACTTCTGCTAAAAATTTTAACTTCTTCATCTTCTTCATCTTCTTCTTCTTTTTTAACTTCTTTTTTGTTTTTTCGCTGATTTGACTTCATACAAATTTATTATGACTTCTTTTTATTTGTTTTTTTGCGTTTGGTGTTTTTGGAAAAGTTTCTTTTGAGCTTATGGACAGAGAATACGATTAAGAGAGATTCGGTATTATAAAAACAGATTACTATAAAAATATCGTACAGAGATAGAGTGAGATTATCTACAATGGCTCTTTATATCTTTTGATTAAATTGATATACCTATATATATATATGTATGTATATATAACAGAGCAGTTGAAATGATAATTCTATTAATTAGTTAAACTATTCAACTACTCCCAAATTTACATCTCTCCTTATCTCACCCACCTCTTTGAACCAGAAAGATATCAAGAAAAAAAAAAACTAACGATAAATTGAATAAAAATGTTTGCATTAAAAAGTATCACTAAGAAACCATTTTTCACAGGATTGTCTACTCTTGGAAGTATTAGATTGCAAAGCACCAATGCATTAACAAAGACTTCTCTACCTTATACATTCAGTGCCAGTGGACCTTCGCAAATCAAATACACAAAACAACACGAATGGGTTTGTATACATCCGGGGAATGTCGCTTTTGTAGGAATTACCAAGTATGCTGCTGACGCTCTTGGTGATGCTACTTATATCGAATTACCTGAAGTTGGTTCTTCTTTAGAAATTGGTGAAAGTTTTGGTTCTGTAGAAAGTGTTAAAAGTGCTTCTGAAATATATAGTCCATTGAATGGTACTGTTTTGGAAATCAATGAACAATTACAAGAATCTCCACAGTTGATTAATGAAAACGCTGTTGGTGAAGGTTGGTTGGTTAAAGCTTCATTAGATGATTTGGAATCAGATCTAATGGAATTGACTCAATACGAAGAATCTTTGACCCATGACGATCATTAAATGACTACCGAGTAAATCTACTCATATGTTTCTGTTTAATATTTATATATCCGTGTATATATATATATGTATATATACATATGTATATGTATATTTGCTATGATTTCAAATATTCTTTTTCAGTTTTCAAAGTAAGTTGTAATGCATGTACATCCGTTTCTAGTTCTTCTTTTAATATAGAATATATCAATTTGTGTCTCTTGATAATTGGCATTTTTTGGAAAATATCACTCACAAGTATAATTCGTATATGACTTTCGATAGTATTGTTCAATCCTTTTTGTTCATTATGACCAGAATGTTTATAAGAATCGTTAAATATTTCAAATTTATATATAGGCGGTGATTTGATTTGTTCGTGCAATTTGCTAATGATTCTTTGCGTTACTGGACCATCAATGGATCTGTTCAATGAAGTGGCTGTACACATGTTGAAACGTCCTAGTTGTCTTAACATTCGTCTTGCCTTGTGATATATCTAGATCTTTTCTATACATCTTTATCTGAAGAGATTATGGGAATAAGAAATAAAATATTCCCGAGTGTGAAAGAGAGAGAGAGAGGAAGAAGAGAAGAAAAAAAAGCATAGCAGTTTTAAAAACTCGGTGCATCACAGCATCTATTGACATCAAACATCGCAGAAGTACAAGAAAAAGGCATTAAATAACAAGAAATGAAGCTCAAACTGTTCCAGGTGTTCAGGTCTTTGCACCCAATCAGATCCTACTCCTCCATATCATTCACCACAACAGAGGAAAAACATATATACAACAAACTCAAACAGTTCTTCCATGGCCCAAAAGAAGAGCTCTACGTGGAAGATATAAGCGGTGGATGTGGATCGATGTTCAAAATCATTGTCCAGTCCACCAAGTTCAACGGCTTGTCCACCATGAAACAACACAAACTAGTCAACAGTGTGTTGAGTGAAGATATTAAAAAATGGCACGGTTTGCAATTAACAACAAAAAAAATATCATCTACTTGAACTTGGTATATATATATATATACATATATACACACTAGAAAAAATTTGTAAATAAAAGTACATACGTAATTGAAATCAATCAATCAATCAATCAATCAACACGCTCCTTCTTTTCTTCTAAGATTTGTTCTTGCACAATTTCGACTTTTTCAAAAGTGGAAACGTACTCAAAGTTGTCAAAGATCTTGTATGGCTTAACAATTTCTTGCGTAGAAGCTCTGTACTCGGTCCATGATCTCAACTTTTCTCTTCTGTTCAAAATGGCCAATCTCAACTCCTCGTTCGACTCCATCAAATCTTGTTCTTCGTATCTGGCAGCATACTCTTTCAAATGCTTTCTGATCTTATTGATCTCGGCATTGCTCAAAACATGGTCAGGTCTTGGTCTCCATGCAAAGTGTCTGAACCCAACGGTGACTTCTTCTCTGTGCAGTAGCCCGGTTAGCGTGTAGATCTTGTACCCGTTCTCAACTCTGTGTTTGTCTGCAGAACTCCAAACACTTAGGAATCTACCACTGCAGTCCCATTGTAGGTTGGTGGCAGAAGTGAATTTGGAAACAGAGATCTCCTTGATAGCAGCATTGACTTTGATTGGTCCGGTACTACCGATGGTTTGTTTCTTTTTGATCAAGTTCGATTGAGGTTGGTTTCTGTTGTTTCTGTTACCGTTTTGGGCACCAGAGGCAATAACTTGGGCCAAAGCAGCAGCATCGGCAGCAGCCTGCTTCTTCTTTTCAAAATCAGCCATGTACTGAGCATTGTTCAAAACGTGTTCACCGTTGTAGTCCATGTCGTAAAACAAGAACTCACTGTCTTTGACAACCTTGGACACTAGCGTACCAATGATAACGACTCTACCGTTTGGAGACCAAGAAATGACATTGGAGTGTTTGTCGGTGATCTCGTAGACTTGCGTCCAGCTGGACCCTCTTTCGTCGGAACCCTGGGTGGTGGCAAAAAACTGAACAATGTTTTGTGGAACAGCAACATTTGGATCCAATTTGGCTTCGTCGATGGAAATGGTGACAAATCTGTTGTTCTTAGGTTCCCATTTGAATTTCAACACTCTTTCCTTCAATTCAATTTTTTCAACAGGGAACTCTCTCTCCACCAAACTGACAATTTCCAAATTGGTGAAGTTGTATTTCTTAGACTTGGTGTGTCTGTCAACTTGAACACACAGATACTGTGCTTGGTTTTGCCAGTGGAATTGCACATCCGTGACTTGCACAAGATTGATGTTTCTCAACACTCTCTTTCTTGGCAACTCCATGACGGTGGCTCTACAACTCTGGTTTTGCATTTCTGGAGTCCAATATGACAACACACAACTCAAATCAAATGGGTTTCTTCCCAAGGCAACACCTGCTGGTGCAAATTGGAAATCTCTCACATTGTCGATTTTCATGATCTTGTCGTCCAACAATTTGAAGCTTTGTTCAACATCGTAGACAGCAATGGCATTTGGCCCCAATCTACCACAGTACTTGTCGTCAAACGACCATTTGATCATTGGCCAGTGGAATGGCACTAGTTCTTGTGGAGGCAATGGGAAAGTCTTCAACAAGACCCCGGTGGAAATGTCCCAGATGGCAATGTTATGGTTTTGCGATTCCTTAGGGAAATTCATTTCATCTTGGATAGGAGATGGAGAGAAAGTCACCAAGTACTTTTCGGTCTTGGAAACCTGCACAGCTTTCACGTCATAGTGGATGAACTTGTTCAACTCTTGCAGCTCGTCACCACCCCACGATTTCACACCTTGCTCGTGCATAGAGATCATGTAGGTACCCTTTGGAGAGTACTTCAAGTTCCCAGCTTCACTCCAGTTGATCTTTGGATCCACAACTTGTTGA
>PTXO01000130.1:0-21756 GCA_003020785.1 Hanseniaspora gamundiae
ACATCCACTTGATCGGTACATTTGATGTCAAAAAGTCAAAATACTGGTTAGGATTGTAAAACTCATCTACGACAACGCAGCACGTTATCTTCTTTCTTGTAATAAAAATCGTACATAAGTGTTTTGTAATCGCAACCTTGAGAGCCTCTTTTGCTAGACAACAGTAAAGTAATAAATTCCCACATACGGATATCTTTCATAGCAACATCAGGGAAGGCGTTTGTATATGATAATCTTTGATTAATGTCTTGACTTCAGGCAAGTCAGATTATTTGAACAGCGACAATGCTCAACAGCGTTAGTGCGTGCAACATTCCTTAATATATGCCTACGACCTTACATTTTACTTCCCTCTAGTCTTTGTTTACGTTTCCAAAATGAAAACTCCAAATGAAAACTCGACACAACCACACCTCCGTTAATTTACTCGGAACAGTCGCACCTCGACACGCTTTTTCAAATAAGATTCGTTTACAAATTGATTCAACATTCTCGTGCAGTAAGTCATTGTCCTAGATCATAATCATTATAAATACAAAATGCTTTCCTTCTGTGAAAAATGTGATTTCATCTTTGCAAAAAGAAAAAAAACACGAAACATTGAACGACGCGTTTTCAAATTTATTTATTGCATAATCTCGAAAAACTGCTACTCGATGATGTTCATATACTATTAAATAATCGCGTAAACTTTGTTGTATTTATTAGTAGTGGTAGATTACTAATGTTTATTAGATGTTCTTTCAAATCATATATAATAAACAACCTCTTTCTTGTTCTTTCTTCGAATCTAAATTATGTAATAGTATAATTATTTTATAAAAACCTCAGAAACCCAAAGTGCATTTTATTTCGAGTTTACTGATACATACCCAACCAATAACAAGAAAAACATGTACGTTTATAAAAGAGATGGTCACAAAGAACCAGTCCAATTTGACAAAATTACTTCCAGAATTGCAAGATTATGCTACGGTCTAGACTCTGCTCACGTTGACCCGGTTCAAATCACCCAAAGAATCATCAGTGGTGTTTACGAAGGTGTTACGACTATTGAATTAGACAACTTGGCTGCTGAAACATGTGCCTACATGACCACTATCCATCCAGATTATGCTATCTTGGCTGCCAGAATCGCTATCACCAACTTGCACAAACAAACCAAAAAACAATTTTCTCAAGTCATTGCTGATTTGTATTTCTACGTTAATGAGAAAAACGGATTGAAATCTCCAATGATCAGTGATGAAGTTTACAACATTGTTCAGGAAAACAAAGATGTGTTGAATTCTGCTATTGTTTACGATAGAGATTTCCAATACAACTATTTTGGTTTCAAAACATTGGAAAGATCTTATTTGTTGAGAATCAACGGTGCTGTTGCTGAAAGACCCCAACACTTGGTCATGAGAGTTGCTGTTGGTATTCACGGTGCTAACATCGAAAAAGTATTGGAAACTTACAACTTGATGTCTTTGAGATACTTCACTCACGCTTCACCAACCTTGTTCAATGCAGGTACTCCAAGACCCCAAATGTCTTCTTGTTTCTTGATTGCTATGAAAGATGACTCTATCGATGGTATTTACGATACTTTGAAAGAATGTGCTCAAATTTCCAAGACTGCTGGTGGTATTGGTTTGCACATTCATAATATCAGAGGTACAGGGTCCTATATTGCTGGTACTAACGGTACTTCCAACGGGTTGATTCCAATGATCAGAGTGTTCAACAACACCGCTAGATACGTTGATCAAGGTGGTAACAAAAGACCAGGTGCGTTTGCCTTATACCTGGAACCATGGCACAGTGATATCTTTGATTTTATCGATATTAGAAAAAATCATGGGAAAGAGGAAATCAGAGCTAGAGATTTATTCCCTGCTTTGTGGGTTCCAGATTTGTTTATGAAAAGAGTAAAGGCAAATGCTGAATGGACTCTATTTTCTCCAAGTGAAGCACCAGGTTTGAGTGACGTTTACGGTGACGAATTTGAAGCTTTGTATGAAAAGTACGTTGCTGAAGGTAGAGGTAGAAAAACTATCAAAGACCAAAAATTATGGTATGCCATTTTGGAAGCCCAAACCGAAACAGGTACCCCATTCATCGTTTACAAAGATGCCTGCAACACCAAATCTAACCAAAAGAATTTGGGTACTATCAAGTCTTCGAACTTGTGTTGTGAAATTGTCGAATACTCTAACAAAGAAGAAACTGCTGTTTGTAACTTGGCATCTATTGCTTTACCTGCTTTCATCAAAGTAGCTGAAGATAACAAGACCCAAACGTACGATTTCAAACACTTGCACGCTGTTGCCAAAGTCATTACAAGAAATTTGAACGGAGTCATTGACAGAAACTACTATCCAGTCGAAACTGCCAGAAACTCTAATATGAGACACAGACCAATTGCTTTAGGTGTTCAAGGTTTAGCCGACACATTCATGTTGTTGAGAATTCCATTTGATTCTGAAGAAGCCAAGAAATTGAACATTCAAATTTTCGAAACTCTATACCACGCTGCCTTGGAGTGTTCTGCTGAAATGGCCGTTGAAGAAGGCCACTACGAATCCTTCAGAGGTTCGCCATCTTCTCAAGGTGTTTTCCAATTTGACATGTGGAACACTGCTCCATCCGATTTATGGGAATGGGAAACTTTGAGAGAGAAAATCAAAGACACTGGTTTGAGAAACTCTTTGCTACTTGCTCCAATGCCAACTGCATCCACCTCTCAAATTCTGGGCTACAATGAGTGTTTTGAACCATTCACTTCCAACATGTACACTAGAAGAACTTTGTCCGGTGAATTCCAAATTGTCAATCCATACTTGCTGAGAGATTTGGTCGATTTGGGTATCTGGAATGACGCCATGAAATCTAACATCATTTCTAACAACGGTTCTATTCAACAACTAACAAACATTCCTCAAGAAATGAAAGACTTGTACAAGACAGTTTGGGAGTTGTCTCAAAAAACCGTTATCGATATGGCTGCCGATAGATCTGCTTTCATTGATCAATCTCATTCCTTGAACATCCACATCATGTCACCTACAATGGGTAAGTTAACCTCTATGCATTTCTACGGGTTGTCTAAAGGTTTGAAAACAGGTATGTACTATTTGAGAACACAAGCCGCTTCTGCCGCTATTCAGTTCACCATTGATCAAAAAGTTGCTGATCAAGCTGGGTTGTCGGTCGCAGATCTATCTGAATTGAGAAGACCACAGTACCTTCCACAAGAATACAAATTGGTTGAAAATTATGTTCCAACCCGTGAAACTTCTCAACCAAGATGGGTTTCTTCCACCAGTACTGCCGCTGCATCTGCTCCGTCCAGTTATGTTCCGATTACTTCTGCTCCAGTCACTGCAGCTCCTGTTGCTGTTCAAGTCCCAAGAGAGGAATCAAGTAGAGAAACCTCACCTTTATCTGCCACTGAATCTAACGAAAACACATTGGTACAGAGTTTAGACAGTTTGTCTGTTGGTGAAAAACCGGTTGAAGCTGCAATCCCAAAACCTGCTGAAAAAGTGGACATGCTAGATGAAAGCAATTGGGACATCTTCAATTCCAAAGTGATCGCGTGTGCTATCGACAATCCAGAGTCGTGTGAAATGTGTTCTGGTTAATCGTTTAAAATGCAATCATACAGTGCAATGTGAATTTTAAAAGAGTATGGAACATAATATAGTAGGATAAGTTTCTGCTCGATTATTGTATTTCATTGGTACTTTTTTGTATTTCTTAAACTATGTATCATTTTTTTTATTCTTTATCAAATCGGTTATATATGTAAAGTTAATGTAATTTTTTTTTAGTTATTAGATTTTTTTGTTTCTTGTTATTAGTAGATATATCTATACAAGTCTATTACGTCTAAGAAACCCCTTCTACAGGATCTGTCCATTTGCCTGATGGATAAAAGTAGGTTGCTGCATTTGTATAATCTCCACGCGAGGAATAGTCATACTCGTTCGCATATGCAACACTTAAATACAATTTGACCTCGTCCTTGTACTCTAAAGCACTATCGACTAACTGTTTGAAAAAGACATTGCTCTGCATCAAACTTTCAATAGAAATGGTTTTATTTTGCCCAGCGTACACTTCTACATCATTAGCTATCAACGAGTAACCGGTAAAAACCTCATAATCAGAGCCTGAACTGGTTCCCACATCTACATCATTCCAGGATATAATGCCTTTTGCGGAGGGATCAAATGAAAACGTCGGAGGCTTTTTGGCGTCACCAGCAGCTCCTCTCAGCAACGCTCCTCTGGTTTCTAAAATGCTTGCAAAGTCCCATCTGCCAACTCCTGATAAAAGCAAACCAATCAAAATCCCCTGTAAGACATAGGCAGATAGCCCCCTGGTTGCGCATCCTGGAGTTAATAAAATCCCCAAAATGTAGTGATGGATTCTTAGCGATAGTCCTGGCAAGTATGCAAAAACCACAAGTGTAATGATAAAAGTAATGTAAATTTTGAAGTATTTTTGAAATCTACCCGATTTCCATAGCGAGTAGCCCTGGAAACACGCCGAGACAACGATAATAGTGAAGATAAACAAAACTGACGCAATGGCCCCCGGCTGTCCTTTTAGATCTTCCGGAGTTAATCTGTCCACAGGTAATCTATCAAACGTGACATTGTTCAAAGTTCCCAGCCAAAACAAGGGATACCAAAAAACGACTTTCAAAACAGGTGATCCATTCTTAAGACACCGCTTGATAGAGCAGTTCCACAAGACATACAAAACAAACCCCAAGGGCAACAGTCGTTGGATCCCGACGCTGAAAAGATCATACACTGTATCCAGTTGACGAGGATCGGACACAACAGGAGGATCAAAAACCAACACAATCGACCAATATCCTACCATGGTTGTAATCCAGTAACCTACAATGCTATCTGCCAAATAAAACACAGGCAAACCCAGAATGATATTCAAGGCTACCACCAACACTCTTGGGTTATAGCAACCTGAACTTATACTCTCGTACATCTCTCTTATTACAAACGAGGATGGAAAAAAAGTATCAAAGTAGATCGAGTCTCCCGTTTTGCCCTTCGTGGACTTGAATTCCAATTGAGCACCGCTCATGGACAATTTTAGACAAGCTCCATGTACCGGGGATACAAGACCAGCATGCACACCAGCGGCACATGGAAAGGCGTCTGCCCTGTAGGGATGTGTTAAGCGCTCGCTGTATTGGTCTTCCTTTGCGTCAATTAGCCCACCGCCTATGACATAACTTTTATATCTGATTTTCTGGTCCCCAACCACCAATGGTGAGTATACCCATCCGCCTCTGTCGCAAAGAGCTGGACAACGAATGTAGTAGTCGTGGTTGTCAAAAGGTTTGCATTTTGCAGCGTTCAGCCCACACTCGTTGTTTTTTCCAGCCCACTCCAAATAGGAGTTGCAAGATAGAGATATGATTTCGTTTGTTTTAGTGCCATCTTTAGACGTAAAAATCGGTACGTGAAAAAGGTATGGATAGACAAAGCTCCATACGAGTAAGAACCACGCGATACAGTATAATATTAGAAGTAATGTTCTTGACTTCAGCGAAAACCTTTTCTTGAAACGCTTTTCTGGGAAATCGTTAAGAAAATTAAGGATCGTCCACTGCTGCGGTATTGTAGGAGTTTGATCCTTCGGCACTAGTGGGCCTTGCCAAAACTTATTAAAGAAAGATCTTGGTCTTTCTTCTCGCAAAACCCATTCTTGACTAGCAGAGAAGGGATCGTCTTTAGTATTTTGCGTTTTGGAAGAAAGCTCTCCACCTCCTTCTTCTTCGTCTTGCTCTGCATTACTCAATGAAAAATCGTTCATTTCTATTTCTTCTTCATCGTGTGCGTACGGATTATGGGTTTCACTTGGGAAACCTTGTTCGTGTTCCAACCTATCCAGACCAAACTTGGATTTTTTGTCCATTTTTTCACTGAGATTGTTTAATTTTTTTTCTGTTTTGATTCTTAGCAATGAATATTCACGTAATTGATCGTGAAACTTGAGAATTATCAACTGTAATTCTTGGTGATTAGGTTACCAATCCTACATATATATGAACGATGAGTTCTGTAAACATGTAGGCACCTAGAAAAACACCCCTCGCGTGATCGACCCTATTCTTTTTTTTTCTTCTTCACATGTTTCATTTTTTTTTATTTACCATTTTGCTTTGTTTTGTTTTTGGAACTCTTCCACGGTGTATGAAATCACAGCGTATGTAATATAGAGCTCACATTTAGCACTCAACTATTCAACAAAAAACACACGAAATCAACGCAAAAATGGAGCACGCAGGTGTGTATGATCTTAGCAGAATAGAGCTGTTAATCAAGGACGAGAATGGGTTGAAAAACATCCAGGAGATCAAGGACCGGATGATCAAGGAAATGTCGATACTGGATTACAAATTGAGCAGTGTGTCCGACAGGAACTACGAGATGGCATCCAAAGGATTGAACAAATTGAATGAAAATCAAAAAGCTGTAGGGAGTTTGAAGAAACAGATGGCTGAGATGCAGAAGCAGAGTCAGGAGTCCACGAAGAGCATAGAAAAGTATGACGTGATCAAGAAGATCACCAGAGTGCAAACGATTTTGGATCAAACCACTACTACTTATGCGAAGATCGTTCAGTTCAATGACATGCTAGTCCATTTGAATCGGATGTTGGATGTGGAATCGGAAGAGAACGAAGGGGACGTGATGGCCACTGAGGTTCCTAATTTGCTAGAGATACATTTTGAGTTGAACATTGCGAGAGATTTCAGTGAACAATGTGATGTTTTGGGCAGGAATTCTACCGACGACGTGCAAAACCATTTACCGAGAATTTTCCAGAACTTGGACGCTACCATTGCCAAATTTGATAATCTATTGAAGCTTATAACCAGTGATTTGTTGGAACTGCTTAGAAACGAAAGTTATTCGTTATTAATTAGGTTTTTCAAAGTACTTGAGTTTGAAGAAAGAGAAGATTTGAAGATTCAATCAATGAGGCAAATCATAGGATTGAGAGAGCAAGAACTAGAATCATCCAAGATCAAAAAACTATCAGATTCCGATTTTGAAATTTTGAACTTAAACGGCAAGCCTACTACTACTACTACCACCACCACTACCATCAGAGATGACAATGATGAGAAAAACCAGCCATCTGCTAAAGCTTTGGCGGAAGATATACTAAATGGAACGTTGAATTCCAGAATCCGTGCAAGGAACTACCCACGGATGATTACAGAGTATTTGAAAAGTGAGATACAAGGAAATTTTGAAAATTTTAGAAGCGTGTACTCCAAAGATTCAGGGGATATCTTTGAATGTTTAGACAATTTGGAATGGGTGTATAATGAGTTGTATCTTGCCAAAAAGAACTTACCTGAATATTGTCCACCACATTTACAAATTTTCCAAATATACTATCGTAGTTACTATGAAAATTTACACATTTTATTAACTGAGTTGGTAAATTCTGAACCTGAAACGCTTAAAATCTTGGAAATATTAGATTATGAAAAGAATTTTTCAAATTTTTTAGCAAAAGTATTGGAAATGAATAAATCAGAGATTGGCGAAAGCGTACTAGGGGATTTAGAGACACAGAAACTATTAGACGATTATTTGACATTAATTTTGACGAAAATGAAAGAATGGATTAGTAATTTGGAGAAAACTGAATTTGAAAATTTCCAAATGCGTAAGGAACCACCGCGTAGCGATTCTGAGAATTTGTTATATCTGGATGGTACAAAGACGTGTTTCCAAATGTTTACACAACAAGTGGAAATAGCCTCTGGAAGTGGTAAAGTCCCTATCTTGGTCGGAGTGGTGGAGCATTTTTGTTCTCTATTATTGGAAAGACAAGATAAATGGTGTAGTTTAATCAAATTAGAAGTTGATAAATGGATTGAATACAACCATATATGTGAAGAAACTCCAGAACTGTTATTAACACAAGATGGAGAAGAAAAGGCAATTACATGTAATGGTGGATTAGTAGAATATTTAATTGCATTAGCTAATGATCAAATGAAAGCAGCAGATTATGCTACAGCAATATCCAAGAAGTGTCAAGATATGGTAAACAAATCAACAGGTTTAATCATACATGAAAACATAGATAGAACAATGGATGCGTTTGCAGATGTTGCCAAGGCCAATTATATAGGATTAGTCTGTATAATATTTGATGATTTGAGGAAACCATACAGTGAGATTTTTTCTAAAAATTGGTATAGTATAGGGAATCAATCTTTATTAATAAGTGATACAATAGTGGAATATTTACAACAGATTAAAAGTCATTTGAATCCATTTGTGTTTATTTCATTTTTAGAAAATTGTATTGAAAGAACAATTTTAAATTATTTCCAAGCTTTAAAATATGAACATCATTTTAAGACAAAACAAAATAAATTTATTGAAAATTTAAAAAAAGATTTTGAAATTTTTTACAAATTGTTTAGTGGATTTATTTCAAAGAAAGATGATTTAAACTATAACGATGAAGACGCTAGTAATGATTTGAAAATGGTTAGTGAGAAATTCAAAATTGTTGAATATTTCCTTGATCTATGTTGTAATTCTCAAGATCAAATCATTAAAACATGGACATCTCTTTTACAAGATTTCCACGATTGTCCATTGAGTTTATTAAGTGGGATATTAAAGTGTAGAAAAGATATAGATTCATCAGTACGGAAACAAATCGTTATTAAAAGTGAAATCATACAAAATGATACAGTACAAAAGATGAAATCACAGATGGATGTGATACCAACTTTTATGAGTGGCTTTCAAATATGATAAATGACTCAACGAGTTTTTTTTTTTTTTTTTGGTAATTACATGTATATCCAATATATAGAGATTAAATACTTTTTATTTGTTTCCAGTTCATTTTCCCTTTCCATTTCTCCACTTTTATCGTTTAAAGGTACATCTAAACAACAGTTGATACAACCATCTTTATCAGAATCCCAATTCGTACCCACTTTGTTAGATATAGATACCGATCCTACTGCACTATTATTATTATTACTATTGATACCATTAAGATCACCAGATGATACTATCTCTGTAATACTTACTATAAATTTATGTTTCTTGGAGCACAGTACTAACTCTTCAGTTATTTTATTGGTAAGCGATCCTATATCTGGATTAGCAGTTGAAGCAAACTGTTGTTTCATATAGTTTACAATATTCTCTTTTTGAAATGGTGCATTACCAATGTTGTAGTCATTGGTGCTCTTTTTGTGTTCTGTCATATTTTATGTACTGTGTATTGTGTACTGCGTACTGTGTTCTCTGTTCTGTGTGTATCTTAAGATCTTATTGTGAGTTTGCTATAGTACTGACATGTAATAGAACAAACATATAGTATCAAAAAAAAAAACATACCCGGTACTTGCACTTATACTTGTAATTATAATATTAGTATATCAAGACAATAATAATGCATATCACCATATCTTGGTATCACGTTAAACAAGAAATTCATTCAAATAGTATTGGCATGTATATTGTCACTTACCCTTCTCACTACCACTACTACTACTACTATTACTATTACTACTATTACTACTACTACTACTATTTCTTCTATCATCACTATATTCAAGCGCAATAAATGAACAACCACGTGTGTTTTCTCTTTTTCTAATTAAACTATTCTTATATCTCTTTGTTTTCTTGTATAATCGCGCACATTGTGTTTTTTTTTTCTTCTTATTATCTTTTATGATTTATTACTATTACAATTATGATGCTATTTACTTATTATTTTTTACTGCTTTTCTTGATATTGAACTAACTCATGGTTGTTATATATAGAGTAGTTTATAACACATTTCTTCACAGATATGTATATGTTTTTTTTTATTTTTAAGGTCATCTTGTGTACATATTATTCAACTGCAGATCTAACCTATTCAAGTATATATATAACTCTCTCTCTTTCTCTCTCTGTCTCTTTCTCTCTCTATTTGTATATAGTCAAATAGAATAACCAAAAAACCCCAAAAAGAATAACAACAATGTCATCAGCACCTTTATTACAGAAAGCACCAGGTAAGAAAATTGCCTTACCAACAAGAGTAGAACCAAAAGTTTTCTTTGCCAATGAAAGAACTTTCTTATCGTGGTTGAATTTCACAGTTATGTTGGGAGGATTGGATGTTGGATTGTTAAATTTTTGTGATAAAATCGGTAAAATCAGTGCTGCTCTATTCACACTGGTTGCCATGGGTACCATGATCTATGCATTGATAACATACCACTGGAGAGCTTCTGCCATTAGAAGAAGAGGTTCTGGTCCATACGACGATAGACTGGGTCCTACCCTTTTATGTTTCTTTTTACTATTGGCAGTCATTGTCAATTTTGTATTGAGATTGAATTACGAATAGACTAATTTTTGTCTACATACATACCTAATATGGGTATCTAAAGTATACCACACACAATATAATATGTAAAAGAAAATAAAAACAAAGTAAAAAAATATAAAGAAAGATAATTACTATAATAATAGCATTAATAATGATTAACCATTGTACTTCTTATATATTCATTTAGTATAAATACTGATAGAAGAATGTAATAAGTGTTCGGACGTGGGGGTACTCGGCATGCCTTATTCGGCATACACGATGTTATATCCAGAAGTTACCCTTCCCCATTTTTTACTTGCAGATATTTTGTCCATATTTATCATCTGTCCATATATCTGTATATTATATGTTTATTGGGGAATGTTTTTTTTTTCCTCTTCTTATTAGTTCACCCACCATAATCAAAAGAGTTATTCTTCACTTGGGTTAATTGCCGATTAATCATTACATGAATCATTGTGTGAGTAACAGTATGTGACGTATAATACCATTATACCTTCTACAATTCATTCTATTACCGGTCTTCTTTGCTCCACCTTTTTTTTTCTCTTTTTCTTTTTCTTTTTCTTTTTTCTTATTATGTTTTAATAGTATGTAATAATGGAAGAATGGTAAATTATACATATATAGATAATATAATCAAATAGGGTAGCCAATAACGATAAGGATAACAGGAGAGGGGTAATTCTTAGTATATTGATGAGGGGAGGGTGTATGTTAAGAAGAAGAAGAAGAGGAAGAAGAAGATGATGACGATGATAATGACGATGATCCACGTTTTAGTCTATTATAATCTTGAATATTACGTAAGGGTTATTTTTTTATTGTGCTACATATTTTATAGTTCCCAAGCATTTATTATTCTCCATAAGAAATATTTGAAACATGTATGTAGAAAATAATGGGTTAAAAAAAGAAAAATAAAAATAAAAATAAAAATAAACCGTTAGAATGTGATATTGATAATAGTAATACATGGCTTACCCCTCTTCAAATGTTTACTCAAAAGAATTTACCCACAAATTATTAATTAAATATTAGCAGTAAATATATATATATATAAGGGATTACTTGTGAATAATTATTAGATACTTTACTCTGATAAATATTTCTAAATACACAAACCTAAAAGACCAAAAGCAAATCAAATTACAATGTTGAGATACACTGCTACTAAAACACTACTAAGACAAACCCCATACTCCTTTATTAGATGCAAAACATCTTTGTCTACTTCTATTACTCTGCCAAATGGTATTAAATACGAACAACCTACTGGGTTATTTATCAACGGTGAGTTTGTAGAATCTTATCACGGGAAGACTTTTGAAGTCATCAATCCATACAATGAAGAAATTATTACAAAAGTTCAAGAAGCTAGAGAACAAGATGTGGAAAGAGCAGTTGCTGCTGCCAAGAGTGTTTTCGAAAAAACATGGAAAAATTCTAAACCTGAATTCAGAAGTAAATGTTTATACAAATTGGCCGATTTAGTGGAAGAGAATGCCGACATTTTAGCTTCTATCGAGTCTATGGATAACGGTAAAGCTTTATCCAGTTCCAAGATGGATGTTAAACTAGTGGCAGACTATTTCAGATACGGTGCAGGATGGTGTGATAAATTGACCGGGAAAATCATGCAGAACCAACCAGGTACTTTGTCGTACACCATCAGAGAACCATTGGGTGTTACTGGTTTGTTGAGTTCTTTCAATTTTCCACTGATGTTTGTTTCATGGAAATTGGTTCCTGCTCTAGTCACCGGTAACACTTGTGTTTTCAAACCAAGTGAACATACTCCATTATCCGCACTATATTTCGGTAAATTGGTTAAAGAATCTGGTTTCCCAGATAGTGTTGTTAATTTTGTTCCAGGTTTCGGTAAATACTGTAGTAATGCTATTTGTTCTCATAAAGATGTTAAAAAAGTTAGTTTCACCGGATCTGGTCCAACTGCTGAAAAAATCTTACAAGCTTGTGGTATTAAAAAAACTATAATGGAATTGGGTGGGAAATCTGCTTCTATTGTTACCAAAAATTGTAAAGATTTAGATAAAGCTGTGGAAACCGTGGCACTAGGGATTTTCTTCAATTCAGGAGAAGTTTGTTGTGCTGGTTCAAGAGTTTATGTTGATGAATCTATTTACGACGATTTTATCAATAGATTGAGAATCTATACAGAAAGTTTAAAAGTTGGTAATGCATTTGATGATCCATTCTATGGTCCATTGACTAACAAAGCACAATTTGATAAAACTATGCACTATATCGATGTAGCCAAGAACGAAGATAATGCTACTCTAGTTACTGGTGGTGAAAGAATTGGTGAAACTGGGTTTTTAGTCAAACCAACCATTTTCGGTGATGCTACAAACGACATGAGATTTGTTAAAGAAGAAATTTTCGGACCTGTCTTGGCTGTAGGGAAATTTAAAACCATTGAAGAGGCTATTCATTTGGCCAACGATACTGACTACGGTTTGGCCGCAGGTGTGTTTACAGACGATTTGAGTGAAGCCGTTGATATCTCTAATAGATTGGAAGCTGGTACAGTTTGGGTCAACACCTACAACGACTTTTCTCCATCTCTACCTTTTGGTGGACATTCCCTAAGTGGATTTGGTTCAGAAATGGGTGAAGAAGCATTGCACTGTTACACCGCTGTTAAAGCTGTTAAAATGAACTACGTTTCAGGATTGAAAAAATAATCATCACTATTAAATAGATACGTTTAATAGACATATATATACATATATTCACATACGGTAAATAGAGCATTTAAAAGCAATAGGTAAAAAAAAAAAAATCTTTTAATCAATTTGTAGTACCCTTTTTTTCTTCTCTTCTTTTTTTTTAGGAATTCAGATAGTTCAAGTCACGATACAATACAATACACGTGACGTGTTGTCTTAATCCTGTGTGTTAACTTTTTTATGACACGCATTTAACACCCATGCATTTTGTACATTACACAGCATTTTTTTTTTTGAGAAACACAAATATTTGAAACATTTTGTTTTGGTGTTTTATATCTTTCAAAAAAGCATGACCTCTCTGAAATATCTTTTTTTCTATCTTTTGTAACAAGATAATTGGGCCTAAATATGGGCCTGGTAGTTTGATTATGAGCTCAATTGCTTACACGGAGTCGACAATTTCCCAAAATGGACTATGTTCTTATAACATAATTGAATATACATTTTTGGTCCCACGGTGGCCACTCAGTATTGTGTGTACACACTTAAGCAAGCTTGTACATGAACAATTACACAAATATCTCACAAAGCAATGCAGTAGGTGTTATTTGTGGTAACCACATCTGATCAATCTTGCACATAAAAAACCACCTAAATATCTTATATTCAAGTTTTGTGAGACAACTATGCAGAGCATGTACAATAGAAGTGGTTGTGGTTGTATTTCTCTGTTATTCGTATGAAACGATATTTTGATTGTTTTTTGTATATCTTTTCTTTTTTCCTTTTTTGCAATCTGAAATATTTTTTGGAAATTTTTAGTGGAAAAAAAAAAAAAGTTGCCTTCGTGTAGTGGGTCTGTCGAAGATTTTGCAAATATTAGTGTGGTGCTGGAATTTTCTACTGGTCCATAGTGGAGTGTTCAGGATGAGTGTTCTAATGTTGGTATTGGTACGCATCTGATTCTTGATTTTCTAGAGGAGGTGTGTGTTTGTTCAGACAATCTTATGAATAATTTTATAATTCTTAACAAAAAGACTAAAAGAACGTAACGAATCAAGAAAACAGAGGATCAAAATGGTATGTTAAACGTTTAAATAGAAAGAAAGGCAACGAACGAACGAATGAATGAATTCAGGAACAATGATGCGGAACAGAACTAGTTAAGGCAATAGACAATACATGCAACAAAACAGACTATCAAGAAAGAGAGAAACAGCAGGATGTTCTCTTCTCATAGTTATGAACCAATACATAAACTATGTTATTTAACATGAACCACGTATACGTGAAGTTGCATATAGATGGCACTCAAAGGAAGCACAAATGCACCTCCTCACAGTAAAGGAGGCCTTGGAAACATAGCTAATGCTATCAGAAACTAAACGGAGAAGAAGCATCATACTCAAGCCAAATGAGTTTATCAAGCACAAACTCAACAATACAGACAAATACACGAACGATAAAAAAGTACGCAATACGTGTGTCAAAAGTTTTTTAAAAAACATGAATCATTTTAGTCTAAAAAAAGCGTAAAACATGCATCAGAAATTGCCAATAGGTAAAACACTATCAATTACTTTAAGCCATCAGCAGTCACCCTGTAAAGGTAGACACATCGGCTTTGATATCTTCCATTACAGTTATTTTGCAAGTGGGTAGTCCTTCATGGCAAATCAATGACTTGTTACGATGACCCCACATAGTCACTACTATACATCTATAAACTGAGCAGTCCACAATAGCTTTCCCATAATCCAAATCAATCAATCATTCATTCATTTATTATACGCCACACCATTGAAGAACTAAAAAGTTTACTAACAAATTTATTATCAATTTATTTATTTTGTTTCATCAGTATTCATATCATCCCAATGAATACCATAACAAATCGTAAATCAGAAATACATATTCACAATAGTCTGACGCTATTACTATTAGAACTAGAAAAGTTATCTCTAACCCATTGTTAGCTAGAAAACAATTTGTTGTTGATGTTTTACATCCAAACAGAGCCAATGTCTCCAAAGATGAATTGAGAGAAAAATTAGCTGGAATTTACAAAGCTGAAAAAGATGCTGTTTCTGTTTTCGGTTTCAGAACCCAATTCGGTGGTGGTAAATCTACTGGTTTCGGTTTGGTTTACAACTCTGTTGCTGATGCCAAAAAATTCGAACCAACTTACAGATTAGTTAGATACGGTTTAGCTGACAAAGTTGAAAAAGCTTCTAGACAACAAAGAAAACAAAGAAAGAACAGAGGTAAAAAAGTCTTTGGTACCGGTAAAAGAAGAGCCAAGAAAGTTGCTAAAAGAAACGCTGATTAATCTAGTCTATAAAATATGGAACCAAAGTGTTGTCATTTTATTTAAATTATAATAGAGTAATTTAATTATTCGTCTATTTGAGATATATGATATATGTTGGTTTTTTCTTTTATATATACTATATGTACACATATGTATGTACATCTATTTACTAAATTTGTGTCCTAGTTTGAACATCATCATAAACTAATAATAACCATCTTCTTCTACTTCTTGATAACCTGTCGTCTATTTGGTTCGCGCAAAGGTGCGTGAGTGCAAAGTCCACGCTGACCATTCATCTTTGATAGTCGGGTAATGATATGGGTTTCCTGTCTTTTCCTCTTCCTAATCGACTTTTTTCAAACGATACATATTTTTCTAACCCTTCCATAAGTCTCAACTTTGTTCACACAGCAAAATATCCACACACACACCAACATAAACACACCGAAAATAGATAGATTATGATGTTTGGTTTGGGGAAACTGTTTTACGTAATTCTTTTGTTAATTAACGCTGTAGCCGTGCTAAGTGAAGAAAGATTTTTGAAAAGAATAGGGTTGAGTGGGAAACACCAACAAGCAAACACCTCTTTTACGTATGGGACACAGCCTCAGGAAACGTCTGTGAAATCCAAGTTGATAACATTGATCAGCGCCATACAGACTTTGCTGAGAATCCCATTGATCGGTATTAACGTGGTGGTTATTTTTTACGAAATCATATTAGGTTAAGGAGCTCACCAATTGGAAACGTCTGTATATAACCGCATATATAAACTAGCAGTGTATAATGAAACGAAAAAGAAAAAGAAATATAGCATATGAGAATGTATTAAGAACAATAGTTGTCTTCTTGAAAGAATGGTCACTACGTTTGGTAAAAAAAAAAAAGCAGCAAAAAAATATATGGACGAGACCGGAGTCGAACCGATGACCTCTTACTTGCAAGGCAAGCGCGCTACCAACTACGCCACACGCCCAAATTTTACAAAATAATTAAAGTAGCGCGTATTCATACTTGCAGTTACGCACATGCGTATTAGTGCTGTATTTTTTCTTTTTTCGACATCAACATTTTCTTCTTTCTCTCGTGCATTTTGTAACTTGTTCTTACTGTTTACTGCACACACACCTTATATACATCTATCATGTACCAATACTCTTAAAGAAAGATAACTAAAAACTTCCATCCAATTCCACATACGCTTCCAAACAATGTCATTTGGTACTACTCAAAAAATTTTAAAGTCTGCAAGAACTTCTTCCAAACTACTAAGAAATGCGTTTATTACTTCCGTTTATACTAAACCTATTGTCTGTTCTTCATCTTTAGTGTACAAGAATGGATCTGCTTTCAACAACAAAATCTGGTCCAGAGGGTTCTCTTCTTTGAACAACTCTGTGTCAAACGAAAACAAAAAAAGAGTTCATGACGTTTTGCAAAGTGAAATCGTTTTGGAATTGAAAGATGAATCAATTGTTGAAATGCCAGAACAATTGAGCAAATATATTAAGGAGAAACACTATCAAATTGTCAACAAGAAAGAAGATTCTTCTCTAGTTGAACTATTGAAAAGCACCACCTCTGAAGACATCCACATTTTCTTTGATATTTCCCAAATCTCCAACTTGCCATCTAACGCACAAAATGAAGCCCAAAATGAATTAGCCGGTGCCTCTTCTGAATCTACTTCGAACGAAGAACTGGAATTTGACGAAGATGAATTGAACGAAGCTTTTGCTAACGTCAATGTTGTTGTTGTCAAGAAAGCTGACAATTCTGCCGTTACTATGGAACTATTGATGAACGTTTTGGAAGGCTCTTTTTACATTGATTCTATCACCCCATTCAAAGATTCTGCTCTTGCCTTGGACGAAAGTGCCGATATGGAAATCAAGAGAGATTTGTTGTACCACGGTCCACCTTTCACCAACTTGGATGAAGATTTGCAAGATTCCTTGGAATTGTACTTGCAATCCAGAGGTGTTGACTCTGAATTAGCCAACTTCATTTACGAATATGCTGATTTCCAGGAAAACAACGAATACGTCAACTGGTTACAAAATATGAAATCTTTCTTTAATTAAGTGATCTAAATGTGATTTCTGTTCTGCCATATACATCTATATCATGTATACATCCTGTCCATAGCTGCGTTTTTTTTCTTCTGTTTTTTTTTTAATACGTATACATATATATGCCGTATACATTATATACAAGTTGCAATCCATATATTTGTGTGTCTATAATAATTGATTTTCTCTATCGTGGTCTTTTCATTTTTCCAAAAGATCATTTTGTTTCCGCAAATGTCCTCCTACGGCATTGATTCTCTTTGAAGTGTCGCTAAAGCTGGTTTGATACTCTCGTTCAACTGCTCAAATGTCATATCTCCACTCTCTGATCTCGTTGCAGGTATAGTTGCATCCTCTACATCTGGTGTATTTTTGTGCTTCTTCATATGGATATCCATCAGTGTGCATCTTTTTAATAGAAAGTCTTTCAGCTGCATCAGGGCTTTTCTGTAGTTCATTTGTTCACCATTCAACCTCGCATCAGCAGAGTATAAATTGTAGATAAAGTGGTTCAACATATTAATAGCTTTGATGTCAATATCTTTCTTGAAGTTGATCTCGCTTATGTTGTCGGACTTGGATAACGTGGATATCAGAAATTCGCTGTTTTTAATGCCTGATAAATATTCATCAAGAAAATATTTTTGCAAAAAATGTCTATTATGTCCAAA
This sequence comes from Hanseniaspora gamundiae, assembly GCA_003020785.1. NCBI lineage: Eukaryota > Fungi > Ascomycota > Saccharomycetes > Saccharomycodales > Saccharomycodaceae > Hanseniaspora > Hanseniaspora gamundiae. The sequence goes on from PTXO01000130.1 coordinate 18,168, forward strand.
CTTGTCTAAAAACCTACTTCTTCTAATCATTTCAAAATATATGTACCATTTTTTACTAGGAGTCGCAGCTTTTGAAGACTCTGCAGAGTTTATCAATCCAAATTCTTTATAGTAGTTGAAAAAGTTTTGGAAGGTGAGAGCAACTTTATCATGATCTCTTAAAACATTGGCATTCTGCAACTTCGTTAGAAAACTGGTATTCATCAAGTACTGAATTTCTTTTGAAATGACACGACGAGTCCCTATCTTGTCAACTTTTTGCAAATCTTTGAGCATTTTCTTATCACAAATTTCACCATACCCTTTAAGAACGTTAACAAAATACGTTTCCAAAACATACGAAGTGATTTTATTGTTCAGTTTTTCATCTGATAACATTTTGTGAAACAATTCATCCATTTTTTTGAAAGAACCGTTTTCACCCATCAACTCCAACATCAAAACAATCACATAGTCATTTAATTTGAACTTTTTCAAGGTAATATCGCTTTTGGAAAACAAATCTACTGAGTTTGGAATCATTTCTAAGGCATGCTTTTCCGTCATCAAATCTTTGAAATCAAAATAGTGAACAATACTGTTACAACAGTCACTTAATATTTTATATCTAAGCAATCTGTCTTCGGACTCCAAAAGGCCCCTTCTACTCAAACTATAAATCATCTCGTAACACAGTTTATCGTCCATGTATTTTAGCGGAATTCTATCAACAATCGTTCTAAAAAATTCGTAAAACTTGTCAAAACTCTTGTCTGTTTCTGCAGCTCCAACTTTTTCCTCTTTGTTGCTACCAAGCTTTGAGTCTTTTTGCATTATGTTGCTGTAATAGTTATTAAAACCTCTAAGCAAAAGAGTGTAGGTAATCGAGGTCATTTTGATATGTTTCGGTCTAATGTCGTATAGTTCGAATATGGCATTCCCATCTTTACTATTGATAAGCGCACTCATGGCTGAATTGAAATGTATGTCATTCATTTCAAAGCCCAAATTCTTATTCTCAATCAACCCGATAATGATACTAATTAAACTTTCTGTGTTTTTCTTGGAGATCTGAACTGGTAGTTTAGATATTCCATTGAACAATATAGTGAAAGACTCCTCGTTTGGATCAATCCCCCACTTTTTTCTCCAGTTGAATAGCGAAATGGCTGTGGAAGGATCGTTTTTTATCAACAAATAATATTCAATCAATTTATTCATAGCAACAACACTTTTTTTAGAGTTTGCCAACTTGATTAACAAAAGAGCCTTTTCCGGTTGATCCCTTTTCAAGAACTTTTCCACATCATCACTGATTAATTTAGAGTCTCTCATTTGTTCCCCACTTACACCAAGCATGGTAAAAAGCAATCTCTTGTCTCGAAGAAGTATAGTCTTGTTGTTGTTGATACTACGAAAAATATCTATATCTTGAGTAGATGTCGGTCCAATGTCTACGTCGTTCAAAGATTCCATGGGTATGTTGTACCTTTCATGTAGAATTTGCGTCACTTTCTGTTTATTGTAGGGTGTTTTCACATGTTTCTTCAGTTTGATTTGTTTGTATTCTTGGTGTTTACGGTATTCTTTGTCTGTTTTATTCAATAATATGTGATCTTTCTGAAACTTGCCAAGTTTGGTCATCAAATGTGTCCGTTGGTTTAAAGAAGTCGCATGAAGATTACGTGACCACGTTATAGCTCTTAGCATAACTCGATATGATTTGGATGTGTTTCCTATTATCTTTTTCAAATGTTCAGTTATAGATGAGTACTCAGCTTATGGATAACTCCTCCCCGAGAATTAAAAAGAAATAATTACGTTTATTTGTCGTCCACGCGTCAAGATTTTAAATTACATATTTGTCTATTTACAGAGAGAGAGAGAGCACTGAGAGTGATAGCGCCCATGACATCATGTGTTTAGTGGTGATATGACATCTTGCGGAATCTTGGTAGTTACACCATTCTTGGCTATATGTTCAATATCACAAACCTCTTTAGCAGCCTCGACTGTTAGGTTAGTGTAGGATGTTTTTTCGATTGCAATATCGTCCTCAATTCTTATTCCGATATTGTGAAACCATTTTGGAAATCTAGAATCCTCAGGTATGTAAACACCTGGTTCAATAGTTATAACTTGATTTTCTTCTAATTTTTCAAACCTTGAACACTCTGGAACATCGTGTACATCTAAACCAAGATTATGTCCAATATAATGTGGATACAAAGTATCAACAAACTTGTCAGCATTGTGGATCCCCACGTTTTTCAACTCTTGAACCATAAACTTCAAGCTTGTCTCGTGAATATCGTGTAATGAGATGTTATTAGCAGATTTGCAAAGTTCGATACATCTTCTTTGAACGTTCAACACTGCTTCATATAAGTCTCTTTGAGGCTGGGAAAATTTCCCACTAACAGGCCACGATCTTGAGATATCACTACAGTATCCCCCCAAAGACCCAGCAGCGTCCACCAAGACAAGTTCGTTCTGATACATTACATCGTTGTTTGTGGTGTAATGGATGCACAACGCATTGGATCCAGTAGCAACAACAGGGATGTAGGCGCTCTTATCACACCCTCCTGAAATAAATTTGTATTCAAGAAATGCATTCAGCGTTCTTTCGTTTGAAAATTTCTCAGCAAACGCCAAGTTGTAAGCTCTTCCACTTATCTGGCCTGCCTTTCTCATAACTTTAATTTCACTAGGAGATTTGATTTTTCTCAACTCGGCAATCACTTTTTTAACACTTTTGACACTCTTGTTGTTCTTTCTCAACAGAGAGTCAATAGTTATTGTGTGATTGCTCTTTGTCTTTGCGTCCGTTTTCCCAAACATATCTGCAAACATACCTTGGCCCTTTGGGAAATCATAATAAACAGTGTCGTTTCTGCTCAGTACTTGAGTCAAGTAGCCTGATAACTTGGCAATATCGTTTGATTCATCAGCATTGAAGAACTCCTTAACGTTTTCAACACCTGTCCGGTGACCTTCCCATTGCTCTTTAGCTGGATCTTTAGGTGGAACCAACATGTGCAACACAGCGTCTTCTGTGTTTTCGTTGGTTTTTTCCAAAATCATCACAGATTCTGGCTCATTCCACCCACTTAGATAAAACAAATCATTATACTGTTGAAATGCATAAAAAACTGGACCTGATGTATATTTAACTTGAGCACCTGCAATAATGATACACGATTTTGCCGGCACTTGCTCCAAAAGTCTAATTCTTCTTTGATAGTATTATCTTGCAGATATGCCGGGTGTTATATCACCAGGATTTACCGAAAATGGACGATTCTCATGTAAAGCCTGCCCCAAGCTGACAAGCCTTGGTGGCCGTGTATGCTGTAGTGTGGATTGGAGTCTCTTTGCTAACGGAAATAAAAATTTAGAGCCCTGCATTGTAAAGCACTGTTGTCGATAAGCCTAGGAAGTGTTTTCTTTAATGTGATAGGTGACTGTTTTAAAGTTTAGATAGTGCTAAGATACACATCCTTTAAATGAAAAGAATACACTCAGCTGACTTTTACAACAGATTCCTCTGGTTTCGATTTTTGTAAAAGTGAATGTGGCTAGTTTGACATTTTGCCTTATCATAAAA
>PTXO01000131.1:0-20209 GCA_003020785.1 Hanseniaspora gamundiae
TTAAAAAAAAAAAAAAAACTATATTACCCGCTGTGCACACACGTCGCTCTTTTTCTGAGAGTACCTTAAAAACCCACGTGAGATCACTAATAAAAACCCCGGCCATTTTGTTATCTGAAACTTTTTGCTATAAGTAGTAGATATCATTATACGATAGTGAATCATTTGAAAGCTCTCTCTATTTACAAATGCTTTGTCGCTCAAACAAAGCACAAACCCCCCCCACCTCCTCCAACTCCAAATAATTTGAAATTCGATTGCTAACTACTAGAATGCCTGTTTGTAAATTAATTATATTTGACATGGATGGTACTCTTACGATTCCGCAGACATGGATGTTTAAAGAAATGAGAAAAAGCGTTGATTTGCCACTTGACAGCAAGAAAGATTTACTGGTGTATATCAATGAGGAAATCACCGATAAAGATCTTCAAAAAAAATACCACGATAATATCAAAGAGATCGAAACCAGGGCAATGCTAACACAGGAACCACAACCTGGTTTGAATGAGCTTTTCAGATTTTTACAGAAAACGAATATAAGCAAAAACTTGGTGACGAGAAACTTGATAGAGCCTGTGACCAGTTTCATCCACAAATTTGTAGAAACCGACGTCAACCATTTCGATATCATTCTAACAAGGGCGTTTGAGCCACCCAAGCCGAGCCCGAAACCGTTACTGCATATAGTGGAGAACGTCGTGCTAAGACAAGACATAAGGGGAATTAAAAGCTTAAAAAACGGCAACTCAGAGCATCCACACGAAAGCGTCGATCATAAAGAGTTTTTCATGGTTGGTGATTCGTACGACGATATGAAAAGTGGTCGCGATGCAGGTTTTACAACTATCTTGGTGGTCAATCCTGTGAATAGAGAAAAACTTCTGAACAACAAAGATGCAGTTCACCTGATCGACTACACAATCAACAACCTGACAGAAATCATCCATATCATTGAATCATCCAAATTATAGGATTTCTACTCTTGATTTTTTTTTGTTATCTATTTAGTTGTGTCATATATCATATAATTTCTGTCTCTCGCAGCAAGAAAAAAAAAAACTCAATAAATCAACAACTCGATAATATGAAACCAAAGGTACCTGATTACTGAATCATCAAACATTGGTCTTTAGCCTTTTTTTTTTCGCATCTCTTGTGTATTTTCGTCTCTTAGGTGTTTCTATATTTGTTTATGTTTCTTTTTTTTTGTCTTTTTTTCCATTTCTTTTGTTTTGGAATAATTTGATGAAACGTGAAACATGAAACTCTCCTTTTTAGGAAGTAAAAAAAAGCGTACAGCTCTTCAGTAGAAGCATTGAATATTCGCCTTTTGGAAACGTATATAGATTAAAAATAGTAAAACAATATACACATTGATCTATTAGGACTGAAACAACCAAAGCGAAAAGACTCTGAAAAACTTTCCTGAAAAGAAAGGTATATATAAGAGGATAACCCATCTGCTAGCTGTTGTTAAACACATACACAACCACTCAAAAACACTTACATCTCCGCTTATATTTCTCTTTCTCATCATGGAACGTCCCCCACTAACTTCACGGTCGAATAGTACAAGCAGCAAATCCTCTGTAGGATCCATCTCAAATACAATATTTAATGCCAGTAGTGTAACAACGACAACAATGACAACAGACAAGAATAAAAACACGTCATTAAGCATGCTGAGTAATAGCAGTTCGCCAAAACTGCCATCAGGGTGGAATGGATATTCCGCCGACAGTAATAATAGCAGCAACCTCAGTCTGTCGAACGGAGAAGTGTCGTCACAACAAAGAACCATATCACAGAACAGCAGCAATACCAATACTTATCAATCAATAAGCTCTTCTAAGAACGACTCGACAACACTGAAGAAATCGGCTCTTAACGGTACGTCAGCAACAAACACTTTGAAGAGCACGAGATCTGCATCGAGTAGTGTCAACACAAAAACAAGTGAGTTTTTCAAATCACAACCGTCCTGTAAACGGTGCAACCTATATATAACAAAGGGCCAGGCGTACGAACTAGGAGGCGAAAAATGGCATGTCGACTGTTTTTCGTGTTACAAATGTGAAATTAGTTTGGACTGCGATAGTGATTTTTTGGTGTTGAGTACAGGTTCCTTGATATGTTCGGATTGTCTAGACCGGTGCAAAGTTTGTAACGATAAAATCGATGAACTAGCAATCATATTAAGTAATTCCAACGAGTCGTACTGCCCAAAATGTTTCAAATGTTATAAATGTGGCGAAAGAATCACCAATCTAAAATACGCAAGAACGAAAAAAGGTTTATTTTGCATTGAATGTCACGAAAAGTTACTGGAACGAAGAAGACTCAATTTGGGTAAAAGGGTTGGTAGCCATAATTCGCTAACCTCCCACAGATCAAACAAAGAACTACCTATATTGCCAGCATCTCTGAAGAAAGACGTGGATTCGGTGGGAAGCGGGTCTCACAGCACCAACAGCAAAATCATTACTGCAGACAACACAAACGTTACTCCACAATTTGTACTTCCCAAGTCCACTTCGTCCCTGGGACTGGCGCTGTCTAATGCTTTTGAAACAGATCCGGACGAACCCTTTTCATCTTTGCCTCCTCCAAGATCTCCAAGTAGACTGTTTGATAACTATTCTAAAAGAAAGTCCTTCAACATCGCACCCCTGTCTGCATCTGCCCTTCAAACGAGCTCTTTTGAAAACGGTAGGAATTCGTTGAGCTGTTCGTTCAGCTCTCAAACCCTAAGTGTAAACAAAAAACTGGCCGACCCTATTGAGTTTAGTAAACACGGAAGTAGTACTGAAGTGGGGAGCGACATCAAAGATGAAGACTCTGAAAGTCTTTCCCAGAAGAACAATCTGGCTCAAAGCATTCCAAATGAACCTTTGATGCAACCACCTAAACAGCCACCTCCACCGTCTTTTGTTCGTCCAGGAGCGACTTCTGCCAAACCGCATGCGCAAGCTCCAAGTTGGACCAGCCCTACAACATCAGGATACAACTCTGTACCATCTGTTCACAATAGTAATAATCTGAGATTGCAGCAACAACCTTCCAGAGCAAGCATGGTTAGCAATGAGACGTTACAATACAGATCACATTCAAGAAACAATTCTCTGAATAAAGATTCAGCTAGCTACTCCCACTCTAGAAAAGTATCCATTGACGATATATTAGAAAGCACGCTGGAAAACAACGCAGAAGATGAACAAATAATGCAATCAGAGAAATCGCCATTCAGAAACGTTGCCATACCTAAATCTCCAAATAGAAGTATAAAAGTATACGGAGAGACAGAAGTAGGGAGCTCTGTTCCGTTTACAACTATGGACCCACAAGTACGACAAGCTTCCTACAGTTCAGTGGTCCAAGATACGTACCTGACTGCGCAAAACACGGGTGATCATCAACGTGATACTACAAAATCACCAGCTTACAGTTTTTCTACCCCTGGAACGTCTTATTTTCCAACATTTGATGAAGAGCCTGAACAAGCTGATACTATTCACACTGATTTCGGCTTGCTAACAGACGATAACAAAACAAGTGTGAAAGATTTATTGGCAGCTCCTACTGAACAAAATGAAACAGAGCCTAGCGTTCCAAACACTCCAAAGAGAAACATCACTAGATCTTTGTCGTTGAAGTCTCCGAAAAGACTGTTTATGAGTTTAACGGGAACCAACAGTGATACGCCGAAAGAAAGACAGAACTCTGTGAGCAACAGTGGTACGCCAAAAGGAAGACAGAACTACGTTAGCAACAGTGGTACACCAAGGGGAAGACAGAACTCTATTAGTAGCACCGGTGATACACACTCGGGCTGGGGCGTTCGTACTTCGAATTTCAGCATATCCAGAACTCCGCCTGTGCCAAGTGTGAGCTCAAATAGACTGAGAACTCACAAGAAGTCTATATCGGCTAGCACTGGTAGTATGAAAATTGTGAACACTCCAGAATCACTTGTTACGAAAAGCCGGATGTATAGTGCGAATGCAAGTACCCCTCTTAGTGAACAAACTCTGATGGACAGCCATGACGCAGCCGCCAAATTGCAACAGCAGTTGAAACAGCATAATTCCGGTAAATCAAAGTCTAATGGTGGACATCAGAGATCTGTTTCTGCGTCGTCTGCCGTGAGTACACAACACCGTAGACTTCTCAGCGGAGAGTCTGTGGGATCAATGGCGTCACAGACGTCGACTGGTATACCAAGACTACCGGATCTTAAAGGCTTTAGCAAAGAGTTTGATGCACAAAATGGAAACATCGCTGCGAAAAATGACAATTCTGTTGAAAAAAGTGATGATGAGGGAGTGAAAACCACCACTAGTCAATTAGAGAAGCTACAACTGGAAGTAGATGAATTAAAAAATACTAAGGAAACCCTAGAGAACGAAATTGAAGCATTGAAAAAGCAAAAAGATGATCTTTCCTCGGCGGTTGATGAGTTGTGTAATTCAAAATCGCAAATGTCTTCAGAGCTGGGATCCATATCAAATGCTAGTGGGACAAGTGTTCCTGAAAAGAAAAAGATGCACACTAGAATCAGCACTACCAGCAGTGCACAGGAATCATTTGAGAATTACCAATCTACGAATTACTTAAACGACAACAGTAGTGTACATAGTAGAGACGTTTCTAAGCCAAGATTTTGGAAGACGATATTCAGTAACAAAACCAGTTTAGGAACAATTTCCGGTCCAGAATTGATCAGTAGATCTCAAAAAATAGAGGTTGAGAATGCAGTCCCAACGACTAATCGTGAGTCTAGCAATTTTTCTTTAGAAGATTTTGAAAAACAAGTCAACTCGGGAAGACAAGTTGGTAATGGCAGCGAAAGAACTGAGATGTCTTTGATTCAGAGATGTGATTTTGAGCAAAACTCCATTCCTTCTTTGATCAGATACTGTATTGAGTTTATCGAGGGAAACGTGGAATATATGAAAACAGAAGGTCTTTACAGAAAATCAGCATCTAAGCTTGTTGTTGAGAGTCTAGAGAGTGATTTGAGCAGCAAAGCGTTGAGATTGCAACTCTTATCGTATCAAGATTACAAATCCAAGATCGATAATATCATTTCTAAAAAAGAAGAGTACGAAGATTGCCATGTCATTGCGTCTATCTTGAAGAGATACTTGAGAAGACTACCTATTCCAGTTATTCCGTACTCGATGTATGAGCAATTCATCAGCCTTTTCAAAAATAACAACAGCAATACTGGAGACAACTCCATGGACAAATATAAGCATCATTATATTTTAACCCAATTTTCGAAGAACATCAAGTTGATGCCAAAAGCACATGTCTTTACATTGAAGTGTATTATCAAGCATATCAACCATGTTTCTCAGTACAGCAGTGATAACCTGATGAATTTGCATAATCTGTGTTTAGTGTTTGCACCTGGTATTATACGTGATTTTGATGGGAGTTTTGAAGTGAGTGATATCAAAGAAAAGAACGAGGTTATTGAGTTCATTACGTCTAATGAGGGCAAACTATTGGTGAACAACCCTTAAACGCTTATTTACATGAGTATTCATACATATACACACACACATATATATATATATATATATATATATCAGTTTTTCAATTAGTGATTAATATCTTTCACATTTCCTGATTTTAGCATTTCTAGTTTTCTATTGCCTACCCTTAGAAGATGTTCTATAGTGGAAAATTCCTTTCTCGGTAGATCGTGATACTTGGCAAATTCATTTCTCGAATACTGTATAAAATGTTATCTATTTTCTATGGGTTTTAAATATGAGTTTCTGATACATTTTCTGTATAAACCTAACACCTGTTTTTGCAAACCACTAAACTTCTTGGCCATTTTTATAAGTACGTTGATGTTGATTTGGTTGGTTTGGTTGGTTTTTCTGAAAGAAAAGATTGATTGAATATATCTGTCTTGTGGAAATCCTCTTGATATCATACAGCGTTTGTTCGTTCATCTCATTTATTCGTTTTTTGTTTGATACATGTCGCGGATTCCTTTTTTTTTTTTAGGTTTTTTTTTCAATGATAATTGTAAGGCACTTTTCGGTTTAACGACGTACTTTTTTTCTTTTCAGATGCTAAAACTATTTGAATGCACATGCGCAAGTAGCGAATAATACCTTTGACAAAAATAATTAGATTACTACATGTTTACATATAGCGTTTATACAGTGGAACCCATATATTGTTTCAAGATTTCTTAAACCCAGGTGGCAATTTTTTAGTGGCTTTCCCAGGTGTTTTTTTAGCTGTTTCAGCACTAATACTGCTATTGATATTGCTATCTGTTTTCTGTTTCTTATTCTTAGTTCCAGCACCGCTATTGCTGTCCTCTGGACCCCTTTTCTTGTTATTGGTACCAGATGGTGGCACGGTTTTTGTCTTTTTATTACTATTCTTGGCTTTTTTCGTCGTCTTTCCTTCAGACTTTCCCTTTCCATTAGATGTATTTTCTTTCTTTTTCTCAAATTTTTGGAAATTCTTATTCAATTTTTTCTGTTCTTGTAACCTCTCCCTTTTGTTCAATAAAGGAGTAGATTCGATATTCGTACTCAATATGTTTTCACCTCTAAGAATGATAAATCCCAATACTCTCTTCTCTTTATGTATATGCTGTGGTTGTGATTTCTCTGTTGTATTTGAGCTATCACTATTCGTTGAGTTTTTCAAATTGTGTATACTTTTCTGTGTTATTCTTAATTCATAGCAGTCCAGCAACGTCATGTTCATATATTTATCAAACCCTTTCAAAATACCAACATAGACTGTCCCATCTAGTGTTAGTACTTGTAATTTGTACTCCAACAAATCTTTCAACTGTAATTTTTTCGATACCGCTATTGAACCCGACATTGTTTCTCTGTATTCACTTTCGATTCTTTTTCTTTCTCTTTGCTAATTCAGAAAATCCTGCTCTGTGTTGTGATAAATAGTAATAACCATTTCAATCATTATTGATGAGACATAGTTGAGTAACGATTTGAGTATAACATCAAACTGATATAAAATATAAAACAAGAGAGTACTTTGTTAAAAAAAAAAATATTATTGCAAACACGTGATGTATTGACTATAACACGACAGAGATATTTGTTGTAGTCGACGTTTTCACGCTTATCTAACACGTGATGTATGTTTATACTATAAGATTATTAATTAGACGTACATATGTCATACGAAAAAAGAATAATACCACATAACACAAAAGAGAGAGAAAGAGAGAGAGATATAACCAAATCGGCATTTGAAACATAATAAAACAGGTTAAATCTCTGTTTTTTTTTTGCAAAATTTTTTTTTTTTTCTCAATTAACAGCACCCTTATAAATTACACACGATTGCTCGGTATTTGATAATCAATATGTTTATAAATGACGCTTTTCTTCTACATTATAGTTGCATTGTATATATATAACAAAGAAACTTGAAGAAGGCTTAATATATGTTTAAGTTTAGTGGCAGTAGTACGATTTGATAGAGTTTACTACTCTGGAATTATTAATTATCTAAACTCAAGATAATAGAAGTTATTAATAGAACAAAACTGAGGACAGTTTTAATTTTTTTATTTTTTTATCAAACGTAACTGTACGCATTTTAGCTCCATGAACTGATAATATATTATCTCAACTGTTTAGAGTTTTCTTTTCTTTATTTTACCAAGACTTTACTGCAGTTATTGTTTAGTATAAATTATTATAACTCTATGAGTATACGTTTATATATATATATAAGAAGAGGAAGATCTTCGTTACTGAACAAACATAAGTATAAGGTAATGAACATATTATCAGTATCTTTTTGAAAAATAGGACACAAAATTATCAAGACAAAGAAAGGTTTCGAGTTATTTAGTGCATACGAAAAATAGTATTGAAGAGAAATAGAATAAAAAAATAATAATACAAAAAATATAAAAAAAAAAAGCAAATAAAAAAAGTTGGATATCTCCACATACCGTATTATACTTGAGTTAAAAATATATTTAAATGAGTTGCTTTGCTGAATTTGAGGAGCTGAGTAGTGATACCAATATAGATAGCAATATCATTACCATCAAGACAGATAAAAACAGTGATAACAACACAAATAGCAATACTTGTATGCGGTTCAACAATAACATGGCGGTCTCAAATGGTTTCGGCAATAACAAAGCATCACTGGAAGAACTACTGTTTAAAGAAGGTATAAGAATAGAAACGAAAAATAAGCCGGACATTCAACAAACGCGTTTTCCAGAGACACTGGTTGGAAATAGAAACGCTGGTGCTCTAACTAACAACAACAACAACAACAACAACAACAACCACAACAACAGTACTGCTAGTAGTAATAGTAGTAGTGGTAAGAGTAATCATGCCAACAATAAGCCAAGTGGGAACGCAAAGCCTCTTAAGGTTGCTAGAAGAGCGTGTTTGAAATGTAGAGAGAAAAAGTTGAAATGTGATGGTGATAAAGGTGATAAGGGTGAAACAAAAACATGTACAAATTGTTTACAGTTGAATTATGTATGTGAGTTTGTTCCAAGTAAAAGAGGTGGAAAAAGAATAAAAAAGGAAAAAATATTTCTTACACCAATACCAGTTAATAAAAAACCAAAGATTCATTCAAGCAACTCGGAACTTGTTTTGGAAAATGGAAGCGTTGAAAATGATAACAACGGTAATACAGTGGGTAATGTAAATGCTTCAAAGTTATCTTCATCTTCTGGACCTACTAATCTGGATAGCATTCCTACTATCATGACAGAAACTGGTCTTGGAAAGTCTGGTTATAGTATGGGCAGTGCTGTTAGCAGTAACCCCATGATAAACACATTTACTCCGTTTCCTGCCTCGATATCTAGCAACGATAATGACAGTTTTGGTATGGCACAGCAACAGGGGCAAACATCAATTTTACCAAATGAGAAAACAGTCTCTTCTTCTTCTTCCTATCCTGGAACTTTTCTCAATAATTACATGACTCCTTCACCATTGAATAAGAATTTTCCCTCTCCACTTCCAACCAACACACAATCTTTTTTGCCCTCAAGCAATATCCCTGAAAATACGCCTCCGCAAATTGAGAATCAAGATTTTCCACAACAACAGCAACAACCCATCAACTCACAATATCAACAACAACTACATAACAAATTCACAAGTTTTGCCTCTCCCTCGGAGGATTTTGGCAATCAATACCAAGCACCACCTCAGTCCTTTGCTCCTTATCCAGCGAGTGCATATAGAGCCGCGCAGGGGTCTCCGTTAAGTCAACCAACCAACTACTCGCTTGGATCACCGCACACCTCATCCAATAATAATCCGTCTCATGGTTCTCCTTATGGGCCACAACAGGGGCATGTGTATGATGGTGAATATGCTCTAGCAAAGGGACCGCCACATGGGGGCCCCTCATATGGTCCTCCTCATGGATCATCGTTCGGGCCTTCATACGGGCCACATTATTGCTCACCACCTTTTGGTCCTCCGCATGGCCCTCCGCATGGTTCACGCCATGGACCTCCTCACGGATCTCCTCACGGGCCACCACACGGTCCTCCACACGGTCCTCCCCACGGTCCTCCACACCATCGTTTTCATGATGCTTGGGGAGGGCCACGTAGGCATTCACGTGGCGGATCAGAATTCAGAAAACATTGGAGAATGGGGCCTCGTTTCCGCCACCTTCCCCCACCACACATGCAACAGTACTATCAATACATGGGAGACGCAGCAAACCAACAACAACAACAACAACAACAACAACCTAAAGTACAGGGAGAGTTTCATGAGTACGTACGAAACTATTCAAACGACAAAAACATGAATAAACCATGCTGTGAAAACTGTTCTCCATCCCATTTATACCAGAACTCTCAAAACTCGAGTCCAAGAAACCACTACATGGAGACTGATGACAAAAATATGGAGGCCTTATCTAACAAGACACATAACTTGGATTTGTCGAATAAGACTCCTCCACAATTTTTGACCGAGCAAGTCAATCTCGAGTTGAAGGACGTCGGAGTTCCAAGATCGAATGTAGTCTTTGCACCGTTTTCATCGGGCTCGCTTTTCTACTCTAGTCGTTTCTTAAATTGGACAGTAGAACCAGAGTCGGAATACGACATGTATCGGGTTTCTGATAAAATTTTGGAAAAGTACGACCTTCCTAAATGGGATTTTCTAGTGAACGTGATTCAGTTGTTCTATTCATATCGGTACCCATACTTGCAATTTATGCCGCCAATTGAAAAGTTTTTCAAAAAATTGGTTATTTCAAATCATGCTTCCTTGCTTCACTTGCTTTTACAACACACTTTGCCTCTATTTTCAGACAAGGTTCAGTTTTCTAAAAGTCACCCTGAAAAATCTTCTGAAAATAGTGATTCTAATCAGGAGCAACTAGAAGCAGATATCTTTGCTACATCCCAAAAATATTGGGATGACATGGACTCGATGACGGCTGTTCAGGCTATCATCCTCTTGTTTCATTTCTGGATTAATACAGTGTTTTACACTAAAGAGACTAAAAAAACATTTTTAGGAGGTGACATCCGTGCGTTTCTCCAAAACAGTTGGAACCTGTTCAAAGTCATGAGTATTCGTAAGTTCAAATTGGATGATAGTTTCAGCAACTATTTCAAAAATTCTACAAAAGAAATGATTTGGGACTCCCACGTTTTGTTAAAGGTGACATGGGCTTTTAAAAATATGAATAGTCTATACAACTGGGTACTTTTAAGATCCGGTAACGTTTTGGAAGACTCTACCGATTATCCAAAACTTTTGGCAGACCAAACCAACACTATAGAACTAGTTGACCAAGTTTTATCCCCTAACTGGGTCTGTCCTGTCAGTGATCTATGTTACGACAATATGTTGTACCTTCAAAACTTGCAAAACACCACAGAAACATTAGTTTTCACGCCAGCCACTTTAAAAGAGATTTTTGACATGAATGAAGATGACGAAAGTTTACAAAGTTTAGTCATTAACAACGTCCATAATGGTTGTTTCCAAAACATGATCCATTTGCTTATGGACTACATGGTTTACGGGAAGCCATACAAGAAAAAATTGGATTATTTGCTTATTGCTGCCAATAATGAGCTAATAGACGTTAATGAGTACAGTGTCTTGATCGACGCTTCCAGCTTATACACGAAAGTACAAGCTATATTTTTGGTTTTCAGTGACATCAATTCTGTGCATTCTCCTTTGGTTAAATTGATGTATATCATGGAGCTGCTTTTTTTGCTTAAACTTTCAGAGTACTGGGGTCCTTCCAAGTTTGTTAGTATCGGTCCAATGAACACAACTCGGGCTTTGCATTGGAAGCAGTTCCCGGTGTCATTAATCTACACTGTTCCAGAATGTTTGAAATACATCACAGATGAGAGCACAAAGGTTAAGCACATACAGCTAGTGGATCAAAATGAGGTCATTGAAATCAACGGAGCTAGTTACTCAGTAAATGATGTCAGCACAGAAGCATTTGTCTTTTTCCAAAGCTGGCCTGATTTCGTTGAGAGAGTCAGGTTTTTTGATGGTAATTTGCATTTACTAGAAGAATTTCAAACGAATTACATGCAGCCAGTGTAGATAATTTTCTATACATTACACAATCTTGTTTATAATTTCTCTTCAATAACACATGCAGAATACAGCGTTACTATTACTATTTTTTCGAGTCTAGGTAGGCTTGATATCCAATGGTTTCCAATTTTTCAGCTTTAACCAAAACTTCTTCTTCCTGTTTTAACAAAAAGTCTTGCATTTTAACCATGTATTTAGAATCAATCGCACCTAAGATTCTTACAGCTAGTAAACCGGCATTCGTACTGTTGTTGATAGCAACAGTGGCAACTGGAATACCTCTTGGCATCTGGACTATAGAGTGTAGAGAATCAACACCATCCAAAACAGACCCTTTGACCGGAACACCAATGACTGGCAATGGTGTCATAGCGGCAACCATCCCCGGCAAGTGAGCAGCACCACCAGCACCGGCGATGATACATTTAAGCCCTCTGGAAGGAGCTTCGATTACGTATTTGCTCATTCTGTGTGGAGTTCTGTGAGCTGAAACAATAGTGACTTCGTATGGGATTTCAAATTGGGTCAAAATTTCGCATGTAGCACTCATAACTGGTAGGTCAGAATCACTACCCATAATAACACCGACTAGAGGATTGTTGACTGTCAATGGATTAGTTTCCTTCTCTTCGTAATCGAAAACTTCTGATCTGATATATTTTAGTTTTCTTTCACACTCTTCCATACTACTTCCAATGATGTTGATATGACCCAATTTTCTACTTGGTCTAGATTCCTTACCATATAGATACACAGATGTGGATGGGGTGTTTAGTGCTCTTTCGCAGATTTGTAACTCTTTGTCTTTCACCAACTTATCACCCAAAACATTCAACATAATTGAGTTTGTGTTTGTTGTGGCGAATTGAGAGAAGTTTTTTGGCATTGGTAGATTTAGCACGGCTCTAATGTGAGCTTCAAATTGAGAAGTGACACAAGCATCAATAGTATAATGACCTGAGTTATGAGGTCTTGGGGCAATCTCATTCAATAATAACTCCCCGTCTTCCATGCAAAACATTTCCACACCAAAAATACCACATCCCGGGAATGACTTGATAACATTTTCAGCTAAAAGTTTGGCTTTCAACTGAACAGAGACTGCAACTCTGGCAGGAGCGTAACATACATCACAGATGTTGTCTTTGTGAATTGTCTCTACTGTTGGGTAAGAATAGACTTGGCCATCAATACTTCTGACTATCATGATAGCCAACTCTTTGACAAATGGAGCAAATTTTTCAGCATACAATGGTCTGTCTTTCAAAACTTCCAAGGCTTCATCGATATCCTCGACGGATTTAATGACGAAATTCCCTCTTCCATCGTAAGCTAAAGTTCTAGATTTCAAGACATATGGGAATCCGTACTCTTGACCGACTTGCAACAAGGCTTCTTTTGTAGACTCTACGGCTTGCGATTGAGCGACTGCAATATTGTTTTTGATCAAGTGCTCCTTTTGAATGAATTTATCTTGGATCAATTCGATTGTTTCAGGAGTTGGATAAATTTCCAAATTTGGTAGACTTTTTTGTAATTTTTTCAAAGTTGGAACATCTACGTGTTCAATTTCCACGGTCAAAACATCACACTTTTTGGCAATTTCTTCGATATCTTTTGGATTGGCAAAAGACCCGTTGACATGTTCGGATGTCGCATTGATTTGTTTAGCTGGAGAGTTTGGTGCATCCAAGATAATCGTTTTGACATTCAATCTATTGGCAGCCTCGACGATCATTCTACCTAGTTGGCCACCACCTAAAATACCTACAGTTCTGGAATCCATTTTATCTTCTTAATTGGGGTTTTTTTGGTTGTTTCTTTGGAGTGTTTATTATTTCTTTTCCGACAGAAGTGTGTAAAAAGTAATGGTTAGTTATTGGTTCTTTAATATTTGGTTTCTGAACATCAGGAAGGACCAATGATAAAACATCTTTTAAAAACAATGTAACTCTTAAAAATACATCATCACTGATGACTTGAAATTCATTAAGGTGAAGTCAAAACATTAATATGAATCAATGAAGTTAAAAGACTCATTGGAAAAAAAAAAAACATATACGTATACACGTGCCAGAAGATTATTTTTAAAATAGATGTTAAGGTTTTCAAAAAGAAAAATGTAGAGGTTTTCTTGATAGCCGAAAGATTAACAGAAAGAAAAAAAAATTTTCAAAGGTTATACGTTCTCCTTGTTGATCAATTATAGAGTTCAATTAATTCTTGTGGTGGCAAGCTCATTATTAACATATAAGAAGAAAGGAAGAAAAACCATATTGAATAATTAAACTAATTACATTCAAAACCAACACATACCCAACCAAAAACTACAATCAAAATGTCCGACTTATTGAACAAATCTTTAGACGAAATCATGGGTAGCAAACAAGCTGCTAGACCACAAAGAGTTGGTAGAAGCACTAGAACTAACAACAACGGTAAACAGGGTGCCAAAAAAGTTAGCTCCAAATCCGTTGGTGTCAGCAGAAGAGGTCCAGGTGCCAGAGAAAGAGAAAGAGGTCCAGGCCCAAGAGGTCCAGGTGCTAGAAACCAAGGTCCTCCAAACAATAGAAAAGTTGCCAAGATTTTGGAAAGAGCCGTCAGCTCTATCAACTCCAACAGAGTTTCTGTTGAAGGTTTGCCAAGAGACATTAACCGTGATTCCATTAGAGTATGCATTTAAAATTATTAATACCATGTTATTATTGAACAGGTTTCCGCATTTTGCCTTTTCAGCTGGTTGCAGCAGAAAAGAAAACGGATCCCGATTAATAGCGAACAAAATAGAGACCCTCAATTTGCCGTTTAAATAGTCAGCTGCACAAGTATTAGTTGCATTGTTGTGAAAACAATTGACATAGAGTGAAGAACGATCAATTCTGAAATCACATTGTCGTTTTGTTTGTTTGTGGGTTAGAGATGTGTTTGATTTTTTTCTAGATTGAATTCATTATGTCGATAGTTTTTTTTTTATCTCTAATCCAGATGACATAGCTACGTTAGAGTGTCTATGAACAAACGAGATTTCCACATAATGTTGTCTTTTTTTACACTCTGTTCAATCAACACGCTTTTTCACATTTTCACCAGAAGTATTCTTTCTTAAGAAAGAACGTGTTCCTCGTTTTTTTTTTAGTAGGTGTCATAGTGTCTTCAAGTTTCTTGATACACATCACTGTGCTAAAGATGTTCTGTGAATAAAAACGTTAAGTGTTGATTTGAGAACTAGGGTTCCAAAATAATATTATGCTTGGACTTACTATGTTTTGTTAGAATCTCGTAATGATATTCCCTTATTATTCAAACAAAATCAGATGGTGAAGCGCATATCCGGTTGTGTTTTATTTATCATTCTAATTTCTTTTTGAAAGGGTATCATTGATCCAATTTCTTTGTTTTCAATACATACAGTGTACCAGGAATTGCTCATTCCAAAAGATTGAGACGTTTTTGTTTGCGTTTATTTTAAGCGAAACAATTGCTTCTGTCTTTTGCTAAACTACATTTTTTTTCCAAGTTTTTGTTTTATCAAGTTGAGTAGTATAAACTTGTCGTAATTTCATTTGAATCAAGAGAATAGTAAAGAAATCGTGAAGTGGATTGATTTTACAAAGAAAATTTGAAAAAACACCATTATCACACGCAAAACCACGAATCTAGCACATATCAAACAAACATCAACAATATCAAGCAGAAACCGTTTATTCAGTTTTATTAAGGTGCCATATTTAACACATTACAAGTACATCATAACTAACAAATACCATTTTAACTATAAAAATAGTCGATGAAAACAACAAGCCGACCGTCGCATATTTTATTTGTCTTCCATACAGGGAATTTCCAGTTACGCTGTTATTAGTGAAGTGCGGGCATATACGATGCATCATACGCATTTCTACAATAAGTGTTTTTGATCTCTCTCGATGACAAAAAAAATATGTTACGTTACGTTTAGTACGATTTTAAGACATTAACTTTTTAGTTAGACAATTTATTATTACACAGGAATTCTTCCAACAAGCTGTCGGTGGAGTTGCAAGCGTTTTATTGAGTTACAACGAAAAAGGTGTTTCTTTGGGGTTTGCCACAATCACTTTCAAATCTAACGAAAAAGCTGCTGAAGCCGTCAAGAAATTCAACGGGTCTCCAATCGATGGAGGTGTCAGAAAATTGAGTTTACAAATGATTGTTGATCCAACTAAAGCTACCTTGGCTGCCAGAATCGGTCAACCAATGACCCAAAGAAACGCTGGTCCAGCTGCTAGAAGACCACAGCAACAACGTCAACAACCTCAACAACAAGAAAAGAGAAGACCTGCTCCAAGAACCGTTGGAAACAAAAAACCTGCTCAAAAAACCAAGCCTGCTAAAGCTCCAAAGAAATCTTTGGAAGATTTGGACAAAGAAATGGCAGACTACTTCCAAAACTGAAGAACTCCTAAGTGATTTTACAGTATCTTGGAGAGAAATAATCATGTAGGTTGTTATTTCTATTGCGTGTTTCTTTGACTATCTTCTTTTTTTCTAATGGATTGGCCATGCTCCTGTGAGAGCGGGGTTTCCCTTGGTATATAACTGTTTTTATATAGAAGTTTATAATTATTATTATTATTTTATTATATGTATATACATTATAATAAATATTTCATATTTACACGTATTTGTAAACTGTATTGCTTCATCAGGCAGTGGGATATTTCGACCAGGTTACTTTTTAAAATCCAATAGGTTCAATCTATCACCCTGCTTTCTACACAAGTAACTCGAACCAACACCCACGTACTCACTTGGTGGAACGCTTTCAGTACCGTCCTTGTTGGTGGATGGCATGTGGTTGTTTTTCGTTTCTTGTGCTATCTTAGAATACATTTTGTTCAACTCGTCGTCAGCCTGATCGTCAGTGAACGCAGCAGCCTTGATTCTTGCATCATTTGTGTACTCTTTGTCTCTATTTCTTCTAATAAACGATTTTGAAATAAACCCAAGAGAGACCGCAGATATTGCAATGTATCCGATGTTCTTGGCTGTATAGGAATAGGACGTGAACTTTTGGTTCAAAAATCTCTGAGACATTCTGTTATAGATTGTTGGTTTGTGTATTTTTGTCCTATAGTTTATCTAAATTGTCACACATAGGATGATGCTGTTGTCGGGTATTTCGTTTTTATTTTAAAATGAATATTTCAGAGTTTGTGTGCTTGTTTTTTTTTTTTTTTCCTTTGAGGGTAAAACACGGTTGCCAAGCTAGATAAAGACACGAACGAACTACTACCCTATCCATATATAATACCTATAGAAATATAAAACCAACAAACAATAATGTCTTCTTTTGAACACGCATTAGCAGGTGCAACAGGAGGTGCGCTAGCCATCACGTTGACATACCCGTTGTTGTCTCTTACGACTAATCTTCAAACCAAACAGACCGACAAAGAACAAGTGCGTACAGTCAAACAGATATTCCTGCAATTGTACAAAGAGAAGGGGTTTTACAAAGGTTTGGAAAGCTGTGTTTATGGTATTACGATAACCAATTTCATTTACTATTTTTTCTATGAGTACTCTTCCAAGATCGTGCTGAAGAGGAAAAGGGTTGGGCACAGCAAACAGGGAAAGAAGGGTTTCAAACTGAATGCTGCTGAATCTATTGCTTGCGGTTTGATTGCTGGATCAATTACTGCTACACTGGCAAATCCTGTTTGGGTTGCCAATACCAAAATGACCACACTGTCAGCGTCTTCTCAAGAAAAACCAACGTCAACATTCAGAGTTATTTGTGACATAGTCGAGAACGAAGGCTTCATGCAGTTGTTCAAAGGTTTGAAACCTGCATTGATGCTAGTTATCAACCCTATAATTCAGTATACCGTTTTCGAACAACTGAAAAACGGATTTTGCGTATCAAGAGACACTATTCCGCCCAACATGGGATTTGTGTTGGGGGCCATCAGTAAGTTTGTTGCTACTGGATTAACCTATCCTTACATTACCTTGAAAACGAGAATGCATTTGGAAGACGTTAAGGAAACCGGTGCTGAGGGATCAAACGCTAGCACCACCATGAAAGATATGTTGCTGAACATCATCAAAGAAGAAGGCCTGCTAAATGGTCTATACAGAGGCATCGGTATAAAATTGACCCAAAGTGTTTTGACTGCAGCCTTTTTGTTTTTCTTTAAAGAGAGTATTTTACAGGTTATTATTAAATTGATAAAATGGAGAAAAACAGGAAGACTAACAACCAAGGTTAAAACTATGTAGATAATATATGTAGTTTCGTTTATAAGTTCATTAGATCGTTGATTTGGGGAACAAGGATGCAGATAGCAACTCATATGTGTAAAACACAAGGGCGTTTGCAGGAGCTGCTTTCAACAGAGTTATACCCAACCCTCTATAAAAACCTTGAATTCCTAGTTTACCAAAATAAACTTTTTTAATTGCCTGCGTGATAGACAGGTGATGATCAATTTGGACCATTGACTTGATGGTGTCGATTGGGAAGGTGGAACCGTTGAATGTGACCCCTGCCATGGCACCACTGAATAGAAGCTGCCACGTCTTTGCTTTACCCTTTGAAGCATCGTCATCGTGAGCAAGATCTGCATTGTTCTTATTTTCTAATGAGTTTTTCTTGATAAAGTGATTTTTTAATAGTTCGTATGTGGAAAACCATATACAACCACCGATGGACTCTCTATAAAATGTACTGGATTGACCCTTCCACAACCCCTTCAGACCGTGGTCCTTGACCACATCTTTGATTGTGGAAATTATAGATGGGTTGCTGTTTTTATTTAGATCTTTGTGCAAACTGGAAACTTGTAATTTACATTTGATTAATTCCACAGGAGTCAAAACGAACGAAACTAAACTACCGGCAACACCACCACTGATAATGATTTTATTCAATTCACTTACTGAATCATTGTAGTGTTTTTCCAAGAATTGATATGTTTGGTTGTAACCCACAAACAACACACCGTTTTCCAACATCGCACCCATGACTGGACTCCCGACACCTTTGTAGAATCCGGTTATAAGACCGTCGGTGGCCATTGTGTGTTTAAGAATAGACATTGTGTTTGGGAACATCTCATGACTCGATGTTTGCAATCTGACTTTTACCGTATCGAACGGATACTCTACAATCTTCCCAAGAGCACCTGCCATTGAACCACAAATAATATCTTCCATCTTTGTTCTTGTTGTTTTGGTTTGGTTTAGTTTGATTTGGTTTTTTTATTCCAATGTCGATATATCTCAATGAGAATTGGCTATAATATTCAAATCTACCAGCATGAAGAAGTCAGAACTGATGCGATGCAATTTATAAATATCACATCGAATGTTTTTTTTTTTTCTTTTCAAACATGACTATTCGAAAAATGACATTTTCTCGGTTTGAAAAGTCTTGCCTTTAATTGATGGATCTTTCAAAAATGTGCGAGATATCTGATTTTTGGGTTTAATCAATACCAGACATCACCTGCCGATAACATTTCTTTTTCTTACTTTTTTGTTTTTTTTCGCGAAACTGAAGAAGAAGAAAAAAAAACTGTATCGTTTAACCCGTACACCACATACAGCATAGAGAAAACAGTTATTGAAAAATTCACTTTCTTTCTTTTTTGTTTCAAGAGTTTTCCAATCTCATTACATAGGATTCGTCAGTTGCTTTTTCCACTAACCTGATGCAAGTGATGTGTCAGTCTTGAGCATGGACAATAACATGCAGTATAATCTCCTTACTATTTCCAAAGAGAAGTTAAAGATATTTCACCAAAGTATAGTCTGTATATTTGCTTAAATTTTGATTATTCTATCATCCAACAAAAAAAAAACACTACAGAACCCTAAAGGAAAAAATGAAATACTTAGCTGCTTATTTATTGTTAGTTCAAGGTGGTAACGCTTCTCCATCTGCCAAAGATATCTCCGCTGTTATCGAATCCGTCGGTATTGAAGCTGAATCTGCCAATGTTAAAGCTTTATTAGCTTCTTTGGAAGGTAAATCTATCGCTGAATTGATTGCTGAAGGTAACTCCAAATTGGCCTCTGTTCCAGCTGCCGGTGCCTCCGGTGCTGTTGCTTCTGCTGGTGCTTCTGGTTCCGCTGCTACTGAAGAAGCCGCTGAAGAAGAAGAAGAAGCTAAAGAAGAATCTGATGATGATATGGGATTCGGTTTATTCGATTAAACAGATTAGTTTATTAACTTAAAACTAAGACTATTTTCCTCATTTAAACTTCTTTCTTCAAAAATTATAAACTGACAAGGGTTGTTTTTGTATATAGAGACTGGAGATTCCTGATGTATGTATGTACATGCATATGGGTCTGACTGTATATCTGTATATATTATAATTTCGTTTATGTTTTTTTTTTGTAATATGAACTTAGCTTGTTGCTATTCACACTCTCTTTCCCAGCTGTTTTTGTGAGACGGAAGGACTGGTAGATGATGTGGTCAAGTATGTTCGATCCTACTCACTTCTGGCAGCTAATAAAATCTTTTCCATCTTCTGTCAATGTATGGTATTTTTTCCATTTTTCAAAGGTATACAATTATACCAGCATCGGTGGTTTAGTGAATCGAGATCGGAAGA
>PTXO01000132.1:3236-20135 GCA_003020785.1 Hanseniaspora gamundiae
TACAACAACAACAATGACAACTATGTTACCACCAGCATCAACATCAATTACTATACAGAATGATCCAGAAAGATTTGCTAGTATTGGTTTAGAAAATAAAACATTTGGATTTGAAACAAATGGAAGTAATAACGATAACATTATCCAGAACCATGATGGCGATAATAATGATGATAACGATAGTAGTAATAGTGATTTCGTCAGACAACTAGAAGACGACGATGAACTAGAAGTAGAACAACATGAACTACAAACAATAGAACATGCATCAAATTCCGTTGAAGAAGAAGAACATGTATGCTATATTGATAATCAAAATACCCATGAACCATGTATGAAGAAATTTTCAAGACCTTATGATCTAGTGAGACACCAGAAAACCATACATGCTTCTAAAAAAAAAATATTTAGATGTCTACTTTGTATTAACGAATTGGGAGACACTGGTTATATGAAGACTTTTAGTAGAGGGGATGCACTAAGTAGACACATCAAAGTTAAACACAATTTAAGTATGGATAGCGATGAATTGCAAAATGCAATGAAATACGCTAAGGAAAATGTTGAGTTTGCTTAAACTATTAGATATATATACGTATGTAAATAGATATGAATAAATGAATAATTATAATAATAATAATAATTATTGGAATCCTTCGTTACGTACTTTTGCTGCTTTGATCTTGGCTAATTCTGGATCCAAATAGTATCTTGTCTGGAATTGTAAATCTTTATCTAATTCAACAACCAATGGAATCCCATTTGGAATATCTACATTTTTAATATCTTCATCACTGATTCCACACAAGATTTTCAATAGAGATCTTACTGAAGATCCATGTGCCACAATGATTCCTGTATTGTTATCCGTTTCTTGAATTTTCGGTATAACAAATTCATATAAATAAGATTCTAGTCTCTTGATAACGTCATTCAAAGATTCTGCAGTAGGCAAATCAACATAATTCCCGAATTCGTATTCGTCTTTGTATTTCAATTTTCTATTTGGTTCTTTAAAATCATAAACCAATTCACTACCACTGGTTTGCATAGAAACTGATTCTACACCATCACTTTCAGGTTCCATCTCTTTGCTTAGATCCACGACTGGTGGTTTACCGTTGAAATCCCTTCTGATACGCATATACTCTTCTTTCCCATATTTCTGCAACACCGCTGGCTTTCTCTGACCTTGCCACGACCCATAGTGTCTCTCGTTAAGTCTCCAACTCTCAAACACTTTGAATCCATCGTTGTGTCCATGGGTGGATTGTCCTACTGGCTTGTATTCGATTTTCTCGTTATCGTTCAAATGCTTCTTGCACTCCACCACATGGTACTCGGCCACATGTGAAAATTGACTCTTATTATCGGCATCTTTACTACGCTCATCCAGTGTCTTGATTATCTGTTTAATCGTCTGGTTTGTCCGCACAAGTCTGCTTGCAAAACCAACTGTGGGCAATTGCGATTCGTCGTGTTTGCCCGGCGCAACACCCGGTGTGGTGAAATGGTTATATATCAAACTCGAAGCATTAGAGGCCTGCTTCAAACCTTCATCTGTCAACTCGGCATCGATCCATCCACAGAAAATGTTTTCGTGGTTCAGCGAACTCTGTCCGTGTCTCAATATTATCAATTTAATCATTCTTTCTTCTACTCTTTTTTCGAGATTATTCTCTGGTTTCTGAGTGCTCTGAAACATCTAAATCATTACACACATACGCACATACGCACATACATCGCCATATATATCAATTGCAGAGGTAAGAAAAGCTAGTTGTTGTAAAAAACTAGTCCTGTATAACCCAACCGAACAAAGGGATGTCAAGTTCCACTGGTTGTATTTCGCTTAGATTCGCTCTATTCAGTTTAAGTTTTCCCTCTTTCTTCTCATTTTTTTCTTCTCATTTTTTTTTTACTGGAAGTTCCGTGCAAGATGACACGCAAAAAAGATTAAACGAGAATCTCAATTCAGACCTAAATACCGTTGGGATCGAGAAACTCAAGTCAACAAATATAGTGACTAAACAAATAAATAAATAAATAAATAAATAAATGAATTATTATTGTATTAACTAATATACATTATATAAGAGGAAGGGAGAGAAACAAAGACCACGCTCAGAAAATATCAGGACAGTCCGACAATTGGTGCTCGCTTCTCTTGGTCCAGTAGTCACCAGTGAACTGCCAGTACGATTGCTTCGTCACAGGATGCATCTTCTTCACGAACCACATTGGTTTGTACTTGATCTGTTTGGCCTCTCTATGTTTCTTGGCAGCTCTCTGTTTTTCCTCCACTCTGTGCTTTTCATCAGCAGCAACATCGTACTTACCGTCCTCCATCGCTCTTTGATCCGGTCTCAATCTCGTATCCGTTCTTGGTAAATATTCAACCAACTTAGGTTGTGGTGCATTCAAAGTGATGGCAAAACTCGTCAAGTTGAATGGAGAATCAGGTCTTGGCGAAGCCTTCCACACTAAAAACTTGGATCCATCGTATTTGGCCTCGGTTCCTGTGAATCCCTTCGACGTACTACCCTTTGCATCGACTTTCATCTCTTCGCCAGAGTTGGGTTGCATTACTTTCTTGGCATACAAATCTTCATTCCAATGACCACCAAGAACCCACTCTTTGCCACCTTTGGCATTGTACACTTCACCTTTCACTTCGTAAGCACTGCTTGCTCTCCAACCTCTGGCTTTGAAATGTAGGATGCACTTGTCTCCAGTGGTGTGGTTAACGATTTCCATGTCACCGTAATTGTCGACTTGTGGATTACCAAGTAGAATACCGACAACTTGATTGTTAGGCTTGTGGAACGTGTACGTTTCTTCTTGCAACTTGTCACCATCCGGTCTCAACGTCAAGTACCACAGTCCGAGATGCTTGAAATCAAAAGATCTACCGTTGAATTTGGAATCGACATTGGACTCACCGTAGTAATCGAAATTGTGACTCTCACACCAGATAGCACTCACAGGTGGATGATGCGAAACTTGTTCTGTGAAAAACCTATACGACTGATCCGGTCTACTATACTCAAACGTTTCACCCAATAGAGGATTGAAAGGTTTGGCCACCCTCTTTTGCGTCGACGCATACGCCGAGGCCGCAAACATCGAAACGTACAACAGTCTCAATGTCGAATCTTCAGAAGCAGCCGAGGCCCGGTCTAGCAGAGTCTCGTACTCCATGTCTTCAGCAACTCTCTGCAACAACGATGTTGGTTCGTTGAAAGACACCGGTAAGGTCATCTTCGTCATATCTTTACCAACCATGCTCTTCAACACAGACCACAACGAGACCGAGGGTCTGTCGTCCTTCGATAGATTCAATTTTTTCCTAATACCATCTTCGTAACCTTTAAACGACCCTTCGTCAAGCAACAATTTATATTTCTCAGCTTGAATAGAATTCATACTTTTCGGTGTGCAGATGATTGCTGTTGGATCTATTTTCCCAGTTAAAACTGCAACAGGCGCTTTGGTGTTTCCAGTTTTTTTAGTTGGCACTGTGTCTGCAATAGCCTTATCAGATTTAACAACTTCAATAGGAGTAGATGAAGTATTATCAGTCTCCACATGTTTTTGTTTGTCCGTAATGGGAAATTCGTTTTTTTTTTCTTTCTCAAATTTGTTTTTTTCAACAATTCCGTCAATGGAATTTGTAGTAGGAATTACGTCAATCTTAGATTTGTCCTCTTCTAGGTTCTTTTTCAGGTCTTGGTCTTGGTCTTGGACTTCGACTTCTTCGTCACTATGGATTTCCTCGGCATCTAAGAACTCGTCGTCATCTTCGTCACTGTCGTCAGCTGTTCTTTTTTGCAATTCGATGATCTCGTTTTCCATTTCTTCATTGAATACACCGTTGGTCTTGCTCTGTTCTAGAAGTTTTAGAAGTTTCTTCTTTTCACAGCTCAAAACGTTCAGTTTATCGTCTTTGGCAATCAACTCTAGCTCGAGATCTTTCACAGACTTGATCCACAAGTTGTTGATATCCTTCTGTTTGATTAGCAATCTGATCAGTTTTCTGTCCCTCTTGATCTGGATGTGACTCAACTGTTTGAACAGATCTTCCATTGTGTTCAAGGATTTCTGCGCGGCCTCTAAGACAGAGTCATCGTTCGCAAACCCACCAACTGTAAATAGATCATTCAAAGAAGATAACTCGATGGAAATGCTTCTTTCAAGCATCGACAATTTGCCGGCATAAGGTCCCAGGTTGTTGGCCAACTTCTTATTGTTCTTGTCCTTGTCACTGTAAAATAGTTCTTCCAACATGTTTCCCTCTGCATCACCCTCATCATCGTCGTCATCTTCGTCGTCATCGTCTTCATCACTTGAGGAATCAAATGACCCAGAATGGAAACTCTTGGACGATAATCCGTTTTGATGTTTGTTGGATAGTTGGTGTACAGGTTGCTGAGATGTATGGTTTGAAGTGGCACCGGTGTTGTTGCTCTCCAAAGATAGCATGGATCTTTTCCCATCGTCATCAAAGGACTTCAATTTCTCCACATACAGTTTCCCGTCTTCAGTCAAATTCTCATTGATATCTGATTGGATCGAGGTTTGCGTGCTGTTTCTTTTATGTTTTTTATAGTCTAAAAGATTCTTTTCGTCGTTTAACAAAAGCTGTGGTTGACTAATCGAGATGTCCTTGTTGGAAATTCCCAAATCTGTTTGGAAAGCTGCCTTTTTTTGAGCCATGTGTGCTAGGTCCTGAGTGGAACCAACAGAAGGTGTTCTCATTCTGTTCCCGCTTTGATAAGCAGGAGGTGCCAATTGTTGTTGGGGTTCCTTTGCAGACGTTGATGGAGATTGCTTCAAAGCAGAATCACGATCTTTTGCATATCTGATAGACACTTGAATGGCCCATACCCATCTGTTGGTTTCTACAGGGTGGTTCCCCTTCAAATGCCACCTGATCGACCCATCGCTCCCACCGACTATTTCAAACTTCAACTTTTCAGAAGAGTCCAAGTGTAGATAACAGTTGTACATGTTCAAAGACCCTCTACAAGCATTCCCTGTATCGTCTTGGTCTTTGTAGTACGACAACGTCCCATCGCTGTTCAAGACAAACCATCTCAATTTGTAGCCCTGAGCAAAATTGGTCCACTTTCTCAAGTACCCTTTGAAAGTTGGTGGCTCGTGAAGATTGTTTGTGATGTCGATGACTCTTTGTTCTCTTGCAGCTTGTTGCAATATTTTTTTCAATTCTTGGTTCAAAGCCAGATTGGTAGTTGAGCTTCTAGGAACCTCTGAAGCTTTCTTCGAATCCGAGTTTTTAGCAGCACCTGCACCAGCAGTAGGACTCAAATTTATCAAATCAATTGGTAGTTTCCCCGCTTTGTCTCTCTTGAAAGGATCACCCCCATGGTTTAAGATCCATCTACACATTACAATGTCTTTTTTCTTAACAAATTCATGTAGTACGGTGTCACCATTAGTTGGATCTGTTCCGTTTACATCCAACAATTCGAAATTTATTGGATTTTCCAAAATGCTGTCCAAATGGTTGAAATCTCTGTTGTTGAAGGCCAATCTAAACTCTGTAGCGATTTCAGTAATATACTTGGATCTTTGAAACTGCATCACCGATGAGACGTTCAGGTCTTTGCACATCTCGATCGCTTGCAAATGTCTATTGTTCAAGACACAGTCGTTGATATATGGAGTTTGAGCCATCAAGTAGGCTACAACATCGCTTCTACTTTGGTAGGCAGCCAAATGCAATGGAGTGTTCCCGTCTTGGTCTTGATAGTTGATGTCCAACTTAAGCAAGTCTCTGTAAGCAGACTTTGGGAAAACAAAATTGTTCACAATGTCTTTGATCATCGACAAGGGTGACACTTGAACAGCATAGTGCAACAGCAGATGCAACACTTCAGAGATGTCCGAGTGTGCTTGTTCCTGAGCATCAACACCTAGGTTGTTGTTTTTGTTACGGTCGTCTTGGCTATTGGTAGTTTTGGTGGTGCTGTTCATGGCATTGGTCAGCTTATTGGTGGTTGTTGTTGTTGTTGTTGTTGTGGTTGTTGTTTCGATGTTTTCACTCTCTTTGGTCTCCTTGATAAGATCAATTAGTTTATTGAAATCAGTCTCATGTCTCAGGATATTTAATAATTTCAATTTTAATAATGGCTTGCTGGTTACACTGCTTTTTCTATTTTTCTTATCAGCATCGCTCATAATACGGGTACTCGTCCTTGTGGAAGGCAAAATATTCGCACCACCCGATGAGGAACTGTTCTGCAATGATGACATACTTGTGTTTTTAGTTTTATTACTCTGTGTGTGTGTGTGTGTGTGTGTGTGTGATTTATAAATAGTTTTTACCCCTAAACAATCAAACTTGTTGTATCTTTTTGTTGTTGTTGTTGTTGTTGTTGTTGTTTTTCTGTTGTTTTTCTGTTGTTTTTTACTGGTATAAGAGTAAGTATTCTGAGGTTGAATCAATGTCTATAGTTGCAGTTCAAAGGTTCTAAAAATGACAATCTAATATTATCTTAAAAATAAACCCTTTCTCGCTAATCACACTCCTTAACTGTACGAAAGAACGAAGAAAAGATTTCAAGTAGAAGAAAACAAAAAATGAAACCTCAGCTGGGTAATAAATTGATAAATATTTTTATTTCACTGGAAGCAGATTACTACTAGGAGTTGGTTTTAATGATGTCGGATTAAAACAGCCCACTTTTATCATGTAATAAAAGGACTAAATACAGAGAACCAGAGATACCAGGACACAATGGATGAAAAAGTGGCAAGAAAAAATCAGTTGAAGGTGGCGTTTTTCAACTACTACATGGGGTATTTTGAAACACCATTTGGGAAACTTATCAACGGTGACCGTGCAGCAAAGGACCGTAGAGATGCTGGCGAAGAGCTTGAGAACGAAGGATTGGGCCATTCAGCAACACATTTTGTGAGCGAGTCGATCAGATCCGAAGTGCCGGACTTGGCCCTTACCAGGTACGAGTTCGACTCCACATTTGATATCACTGCCTCTGATTATGCTAGTTTTGTAGAAAAAACATATTTCAGGATAGAAAGAGAGGTATTTCGGTCGTTCAGCGCAATGGAAATTCCAAGAGTGCCTGTGGAAATCCCGCAGTTTGACTTGGATGCAGTGGTGATGAGAAGCAAGGAAAAACACTCTAGTCGTGCTGGTGCTGTAAAGGTGGAAAAAATGCGTGAGAGTATAGTCAATCAACTTTGGAATGGTTTTGATATTTCCAAGAGGAAAAGACACCCTTTCTATAAAAACAACTTGGCTGTTGTTTACAAAGACTATCTGATTACTGTAAGGTATTTTGGACAACCAGCATTGGTATTCCAAAAAACAACAAAAGTCGGTAATGGGAATCAAACCGTACAGTGGGTTTTCAATCTAATCACTGAGGGTAACCACTTGGATGATGTGAACCAGTACACAGAAACGTATGGTGCTGATACACGAGGCATGTCGATGATCAACTATATGAAAATATGTCAATTGAGTCACAGAGATATGTTGTTTGTTTGTATGGGGAGTACAGACACATATGATTGCGAGGAAGATTTGGATGAAGAACACTACCGTGCATCTCCATCGGAATACAGAGGACACGGATGTAGAGTATTTGATATCAACGCGATGATAGAAACAGTCGAGTGCAGCTTAAAGGAGCACAATGGAAACGTCTACGATGACAGAAACAACAATAAAGTGGAGTATCCTCTCAGTGTTCAAGCACAGATGGTTTTGAAAACTTTCCATTCAGTGTGGAGTTGTGACACGTATAGGAATGGGGGGTTTGAAATATTGGTCCTAGGTACTAACGAGCACAAGGTGCGTGTTTACTATCACTCTGACAATTTGCATCGGGAGGGTGCAGAAATGGTTTCCAACTATTTCTACAAGAGCTTCCCCATCGAGTTCGAAGGGAATATTCCTGTTGTGCACTTGAGCAAAGGCCAGACGGAGGGATGCGTATTGGTGACCGTTGGGTTGATTCTTGGAGATATGTATAACATTGAACTTGCTATTGACACAGAGATTCTGAGAATATGTGATTTTCTAGAGAGCTATGGTAATCTGATCGGTGACAATGATCGTGAAGAGTCTTTGAAAAACTTTTATTACGCAAACGCCGTGTTTAGGGGTCAATACAGCATATTGGACTTTCAGAATTTGGGTAATCACATCTGGACAATCACTGAGTTGGACGGTGATTTGGATTTTTTGAAAGTTCAGCAATGGGAAGACCTTACAGGTTGTGAATTTGAAGAGTTCAACAGACAGCAAGAAAAGATAGTTTTGAAAACCGAACTGTGTTTAGGAGATACCTGCATCGAGGACTATGAGAGTGGCGAGTATGCTGACTATGGGTTTGGAGCATTGGCTACGACTGTGGCCGTTCCTACATTCAGCATCAAAAAAATGATCTCGAATATTGTTTGCAAAGCCGATAACACGATCAAGTTCAATAAGGATAATTTTGGGTACGAATACACCGAAAAACACACAGAGGGATCGGAAAACGTTGTTAAAAAATACGAGATGGGAGACCTTTTCAACAGATGTTTTGTTTCTTACCACTGGATGAAAAACGAGGTCATGGAGATTGGACACGATGGTTATGTGAATTCGTTTGTTGTTGATGATGTTTGTGTTTCTCAAGAATGTGAGTTCAAGAGATCGCCTTTTGCAGATGAACTACTACACAAGAAGGAATACGAGCCTGCGCAGGACAGTCTTCGTAGTAAGGGCGTGTATGTCAAAGAATCCATATTGACCAGTGATTTATTCAGCGAGGTTATAGAAGAACATCCAAAGTTGTTCAGCAGTTCCTCTGCTGTTATTGTTGAAAAAGACTACAGGTCGTGGGATCGCGGATTGAGCCATATTGGCGATTTTTCAAAACACTCGAAAAATTTGAAAAGCTTTTTCCAGACGGTGGACGATCTACTTGCTCTTGTTATGATATCCGAAGAACACATCGATATCAGAGCATTTTTCATCGAGATCTTTAAGGATAAGAAGATTTCCATTGAGCTAGACGTGCCTGAAAGAGATGGCGATAACTATTCTGAAGATCTTCTAATTGCGTGGAAAGAATTTGAAGAGTTCCATTTACCCAAAGAGGACTTGTTTTCTTTCATTGGTCGGGTTGATCATTATTTCCGCGAGCTGATGCTTGCTGATGTCATGCCGCTTGTTGTTGATAAAGAGTACTATGAGAACATGTTTGATGACGACTATTTTTCCTTCTCGTTGTTTAGAGAAAACGCAGCTTTCCCACGTCGGCAAAGGGCCAAATTGGACATTCTTATTGGAGATTGTAATAGCGGGAAGAAGAAACAAGACTATCTTTTGGTGACCACGACCAATGGGATATATTTGTTATACGGACAACCGATGTTGGTCAAGGCTTACACTCCGAATGTGATATTTGAATTGAACGACGATGTGGTGAGTCCGTTCCATGACTATTTGGTCAACACGAACAGAATCACGATGTGTGTGCATATCAAGGAGCTCTGTTGTGTAGCAGTAGCGTCGCAGATAGGGTTAGTATCCATCATGCGGTTGACCGACTACAAAGGAATCAAAAGTTTTAGACAAGAGTGTGTGTTTGGCTTGGAAGTATTGAAGAAGGAATCTGGATTTGTGAGTAGTGGGAGCGGGATGCCATCGAGATCTCGTGGTAACAAGGCGACGGACTCGTTCCCGAAGAACCACAACTATGAAGAAAGGCTAAGTGTGGCGAGTGTGGACTTCCCCATGGCCACAATCGTGGGGATGGCTTACAAGATGGTCAATTCCAACTGCTGCATGTTGTATATACAGAGCGAACGTGGGCTATTTGAGTATAAACTAAGTATTTAGAGAGAATGTGTGTGTATATTACCCGAGACACGACGCGTGTATAATTTTTTAAAACCTATTTGCATAACGAACAAAAGAAACGGTTGACGTATTATCGTTGAGAGCGAAGAGTAGAAGGGCAGTAGAAGAGAACCAAGTAGGAGTAGGAAGATGAGTGTTACAGTCACGGTTGAGTTTTTAGGAGGTCTTGATGCGATATTTGAAAATCAGCGCAAGCACAAAGTAACGATGGAAAATGTCTCTGCTGGTCCACTGCAACTGAAAGATTTGATCAAGCATATTACAGAAACGATGATTTCTAACAAGAACGATATTCCAGTTTTCATCCAGAACGACACGGTGAGACCTGGGATTCTGACTCTTGTGAACGACACCGACTGGGAGTTGTGTGACGAGGAGGAGTACATTTTGGAGAGCGGCGATGTCATCTCTTTCACATCCACGTTGCACGGTGGGTGAACATGTATAACACTGCACGTATGTATATACATATTTATGTACAAATAACTTATAAAGAGACGTATGCTTTAGATGAATGTGATCTTGCAACCTAGCATAGTGCCGTTGATCATCGTGGGGGTCATTTCCAAGGTATGCACAGTGTCAGAAGATAAAACTTCCAAAACCAATTTTTTATCCAAGTTTCCCTTGAAGAATTTACTTATTTCTATTATTTTCGGAGTCCCTGTTTCCTCCACGATTTTATCAAAGTGTTTTTTGTCCCAGTGGGTTTCATTTGAGGTGGTTATACTAATGATGATATCATTTTCTTTAACACCTGCTAAGTCCACCGAGCAACCTTTAACGATCTCCGATATTTTCAAGAACCCCTTTACTGCTTGACTAGGTGCTGGTGTTTCCAGAGGGACCTCTACTGGATTTTTATGGTGCTCGTTTAAAGTATCCAACAAGACGTTTTGTAAAAAAATATAGTCGTAATGCACTGTATTCCAATTCTTCTTTATCTGTAGGAATATGTTTAAATCGCGAATATCACTACGGGGGAACCCGTCCCGAGTCAATACAGAGTCGTGCAACCCAGTAACGTTGAACTCATTCAATGGATCCATTACAGAGTCTTCCAAATGCGACATGTACTGTTCCATACTGTGTTTCAACTGTGCCATTCTGGTGAGTCTATCTCTTGTGTTCATCTGGTTGAAGAGTCCCTGTGTAACAGGTATACATTGTGCTATATCCTGGGGTATGCTGTATTTATCTATCTCTTCTATACCGACTGTCTCTTGTATTTTCATTTTTGGTGTCTGTTGTTCTGAGAGTGTGCATTACGAAAGACGTGTGAAGTAGTCACAGTATAATAAGGAGTAAGAGAGAGAGATTGAATTTAGAGATATCACGTGAGTGGTATTAAATACAGAATTTTTTAGATAATAGGTAGTATATATATATATATATACAGAGATAGAGAGAAAGAAAATATTATATGTTTATTTCTTCAACAAAGCAAGTTCTTTTTCCAGTAGGTCATTCTTCAGCAGAAGTTCCTGTACTTTATCTTCCAATTGTTTCATTCTGTCAAATTTTCTCTGTCTCGATCTTCTAGCAGCTTCTGTATTTTTAGCTCTTTTAATTGAGTTTAAATCTTTTAATGATTCAATTTCCAATTCTTTCAAAGGACAACTTCTCTTCTTAGTCTTATACTTTGTGATTCCTAATGAATCGATACCTGTTGTCTCTTCTTCTTCCTTGTTTTTCTTCTGATCCAATAGTTCTTCTTCTAGTACAGGAGTAGGCAAGAAAGTCTCCTTAACTTCTCTGACTTCTTCTTTCTCTTCTTCTTCTTTGATTCCCTCTATTAATAGAGAATCCATCTTAGGATCACCTATATCTTCAAATAGATTCATCCAATACTCATCGTCTTTTTTATCAACAATAGTAGTGGCAATCTCTTGAGTAAACATAGGATCTTCTTCATCAAACCAAGTCGATATGAAATCATCGCCTTGTTGGAAAGAAGTATTAGAAGTAGTAGCAGTAGTAGACATGAAAGTAGGCATAGCAGTATCATCTCCTAGAACACCACTATCAAAGTAGTGTTCATCTTGTTGTTGTTGTTGTTGTGTAGTAAATAAGGACATTTTTATTATTATGTTGTATTATTATTATTATTCTTTTTTTATTCTATTTTCTTGTATTTTTCAGTTGTAGTAGTTATAGTTGTATATCATATCAATTTATCATTGTTATTGTTATTTTCTTATCTTATTAACATTGTTATCATC
Source organism: Hanseniaspora gamundiae (assembly GCA_003020785.1). Lineage (NCBI taxonomy): Eukaryota > Fungi > Ascomycota > Saccharomycetes > Saccharomycodales > Saccharomycodaceae > Hanseniaspora > Hanseniaspora gamundiae. The sequence continues at coordinate 15,363 of PTXO01000132.1, forward strand.
ATTAGTTAATTGTTGAGTATTGTATTGTTATCTCATCATGGTTATTATATTCTTTTTTCTTTATATTAAAAGGGGGGTTAATTTAGCAGCACATATTGTAGTTATATTATTGTATTATTATTAGTTGTTATTAGTTATATTATTGTGTTGATGATGATTGGTTGTTCTTCTTGTTCCTAAGTAATAATATAAAGATGTACCAGAAATGTACCTGAATAATCAAAAGATATTAGATGTATAATAACAATAATAATGATAGTAGTAATAGTAACGAAATCTATCATTCTTATATATAATAACAACATAATATAAACACTGGTAATTATAATAAAATATGAGTCATAAAATAAATAGTATTTCTAATATAAATTATAAATTATAAAAAGAGGTAATTAGTAATTATAGTTGTAGAGATAACAACATAAGAAAAGAAAACTAGTAATAAATATTATAAAAGTATGAATTGCCGATGTAATAATGCGTAGACAATTATATTATTAGTATAGTAGAGTTTAGTAGAAAAATAATGTACACCAGGCACAGTGTAAGGGTGTGTATAATGTCCAGGTGTGCGTAGTGTATTACCATGCAGAGCACCATCAATGAACGAGAAGTATAACATCCACGACTAATAACTGAAAGAAGAAAAACAAAATATATAAAAAAACAAATAAATTAGTGGAACATCGGCATTTCGTACTGGTCTGCACACTTCGACAGAGATTGTCAGAATATGTTGCAGAGTAGTATAAGTATATATATATATATATATATATATTAACACTCTTTCTCTCCAAGATATACCAAGAACTCATCAATTTATACTGGTGTGAGGATGTTGCGATTATTACCACAAATCAACTTCATTAGCAACATTTTATCTTTCCTTTCTTTATTATATCCAAACTCCGAATATATATATACACCCAGATTTATAAATTTTTGTCTTTCTCCTATCTCCTATAGTATTATCTATGAGACAATATAGCAATGTCTACACACTTATACAGCAAATCAAAAGTCCAGACTCTTTTTTAAATTTTATTTATTTGTTCTATTTTTTTTTGCTCTATTTTTGAACACTAAGAAGTCTATCATTTTTTTTGTACATAGTACAATCATAAAATGTAAACATAACTCGGTGTTTGAAACTACCATTAGTGTACACAACTGTACAAAGTATAAAAAACTTACTTACTAGTCAATAATGTATAATAACCGTTCATCCACTGCGTACATATACAGCATATTAAAATGATGTTTTATACATATGATCTATATAATAATAATGATAATAATGACGATGATGATGAATAAGATGTCGCCTGTGTCTGTGACAGTATATTGTTGTAGAGTACCTGGTTTTGCTATATATAACTACATAACTATATGTATCATTATTTATTCATCCCACGGAAAGAAACTTTTTTTTATTTTTATTTTTATCTCCCCTCTTTTTCTCTGTATATGCAATCAACACTGTATATATTTATATAGTAATAAACTGAAAATCATCAATTATATACACATTATGAATGTATATCTCTATATACAATATGTTAATTTAAGAAGGTCTATTTTAACGATAAATACTATATATATTTAAAAAAAATAGACCTTCTTAACTTACACACAGTAATTAACCGTATAGTGTTAAAGCCTCAAACACATATGTGTAAATAAATAAATATAGATCCAGTCCCCATGTATTTATTACTACTACTGTTTAGACTACCGGCCTATGGCTGTTCTAATTTTATCACTATATACTACTGTAGTAATGAGAATGTAATTAAGCTTTGCTGTTTTTTATTATTGTTTTAAGTTTTCATGTAGTATATTTATGATTCTATACTATACTATACTATACTATACCATACTATACTATCATTTTTCTTTTGGAGGGAAGGGGTTTTACTGCAGATGAAATGTCTGATATATTTTATAGAGTGAATGATACAGTTATAGAGCAATATATATATATATATATATATATGGTGATGTTGATGTGTTGTTACTCTTACTCCTTATTATTATGTTATTTGTGTATTCAACGATATATTATAGTTTACGTAATTCTTACTCCATTACGATTATATATACATTTGAATAATGGTCAAAAGCCGGAATATTTGGATTGTAATATTTCCCATTCATAATGTGTATTCCTATATAATATGATATATATATATATATATACATGTATGATTCATAGAAGTATAATATTTATGAATCTCTTTCTTTTACTTATTATATATGTCTTTATATATAGTTAAAACAAACGTATTAAATTAAGAAAACAGGAAAACAGGAAAACAAGAAATTATAACGAAAAAATGACACAGAGACCAACTATGCAAAATATAATGATAGAGACGCCACGTGATGTGCTGATACTCTTACAAAAAGTACTTAGAGAAAACAACAACGATAAAAGTACTAATGGTAGTAAGCAACAACAACAACAACAACAACAACAACAACTATATCCACTATGTTACAAGAGACTTGATGGGAATGTAGACATATTGGAAAAATGTTCTAATGGGAATGTGTTTGTATTCAAAGAATCTCAAAGTAAGATGAAAAGATGGACAGATAAATTAAATTGGTCACCCAGTAGAATAATAATGAATAAATTTTTAATATATAAACAACTAATATCACCAAGTGAAAGAGGAGAAATTAATACAGGAAATAAAAAATTTACAGGATTGTGTAAAAAAACAATATCTTTGAAATTGGATAACGATAATGTTCATGTAGTGTTCTACTATAACGATTTGAATATATCATCATCATCATCATCATCTTCTTCTTCTCCATCTTCATCACCAAACGATGGCAAAGTAGGAACGAATCTAAAGACTTTGAGCGAGATATACGGTGATGGTTATAGTATAGATCAGGATATTATAGATGCTATGGAAAAGTGTAATATAGGTACTACACCTTCTATGGCATCAACTCCTCCTTCTTCCATCACTACAAAAACAACAAACAAAATAGGTAAAAAATCTGCTTCTCCAATGAGTAAGAAACAACAACAACAACAACAACAACAACTACAACAACAGATGATGTATGCGAATAACATACAGACAAGAGTGATACAAGAATTGCCGCCTCTGCTTCCACAAGGTCAACAGAATGGAGGTGTATACATATACGATTCTTATCCTCTGTTCAACCAGTTCATTACTATGCCAGTACAATATCCTATGCCTATGAACATGGGTATGAGTATGCCTATGCCTATGAGTATGCCAATGGGTATGCCTATGAGTATGCCTATGAATATGTCATATGGAAGTAGTAGTAGTAGTAGTAATAGTAATAGTAACAATAATGGTGAAGAAGATTCAGGTAAATTGCCTTCATTGGGTGAACTGCAATTACCTAGATTTTAAATATTAAGTGGGGATGGGTGTGTCTATATATATATATATACATATATTTATTCATATATTTATTCATATAAATTTTTTAAGAAGTTGATAAATGGAAAATAAAGATTGAATGTCTTGTTGGGTTTATAAGATGTATTGTTTGAGGTGTTGTTCATTACAGCAAAGTACCATTACTACAGCATCATCGTGCAATGTTGCTTGACAATGATGAAAAAAAGAAAAGAAAACTCTGTTGAAAAGAATCTCCAATCATTACATTCCCTGATTGATATCTTGTTGTATAGTTCTCTCTCTCTCTCTCTCTGTCATGAACAAGCACAAGACCTGACATTTAGTATTCTGTGTTGTGTTAAAGTATCATTATTATAGTTTCGGTGATTGTCGGTTTTGCAATTACGTATTGTTTTCACTCTCTAACTTGTCAGTGTATCTCAACGTGGTTCTTGAATGCAGTGAGGAGAGAAACCGTCTCATCTAGGCTCACCCAGTTCAAAAGTGGCTACCTAACAATATTTATCCGTTCAGAATTGTTTATATGCGTCAATCCCCCCAAAAAAAAAAAACTCTGGTGAAAAAAACATACCGTCTTTCTCCTCATATTCGGTATGTTCGGTTAATCTGCTTGATTCACGTTTTGTTTACCAAACTAACCTCAAACAATACATAAAAGCTCTAAAGCCCTAAAGAAATAACCATAACAAATCTATACCAATGCGTGCTTCTCAATCGGCTGACAGCGGGAAGGCTTGTGCATTTTTTTGATCAAAGAACGGTTTACTGTTAACGGATAAAAGCTGAGTTTGAACACGGATCTAGAAGTGCGCATATGTTCACTCTACGGTGCGACCAGTATATAGAAGCAATGAATGTGTGATATTGATTCGTATGATTAGCATCAAGTCGTACATGTGTACGCTTTGTTTTTGTTTTCTCTCAACAACTGCACACCAAAACAATAAGGTGCGTGTAGATTTAAATACATTAAAGAAATGGCAAATAGCTGACACATATAGTTCTTTGGCCAAACTCTGATGTAAGATTCTTGGGAGATTGGGATCATTTCTGTTTTGATATCCACTACATCCAGGAATCGAAACGCCTGGCAAGAGCAACAAGTGGTGAGTGTTACCGGCAATCCTATTTTCAGTTTCCGTACGACGTACACAGGTGTTGGGAACAGGTACTGGGATAACGTCCTTTAGTTTAAAAATCATCAAAATAACAAGAATCATCTCCCCACAGAAATAAAAACGAAGAACGGATGGGAGTGTGGATTTCATGTTTTGAAAAAGTGTGAAATAGGTGGATGCCTCTTTTGCTAATATTGAACTAAAATATACAGTCTACATCAAAACTCACTGAT
>PTXO01000133.1:0-20040 GCA_003020785.1 Hanseniaspora gamundiae
GAGCAATTGGCTAAAAAGTTGACAAAAGAAAACAAGAAAGTCAAAACGCATTTCAACAAAAACGGGATCGTTGTGGGTGATTTAGCGATTGGCGATTTGGCTTTGTTTTTGCCTGCAAAATTAGATAGCGTCTTTATTGGAGATTTTTCTTCAGTGAGCTCTTCTATGTCATCGATCGACTTAGCAACACCACCACCACTGCCACAAGCGCCTTCCATGTCTCAAAGCCTTTCACAAATTGAAGCCAGTTCAGAAAGGCCAGTAACAGCAGCAGCCGCGGTACTTAACCCTCATGCAACGCCTGCTAGTAAAAACATGAACGTGTGGACTGCATTTACCGCGTTTGGAAACACTAGATACATTATCAAAGATTTTGTACCAATCAGAGGAGAATGGTTTATTGCTGAGATTTCCAGTTTAGAGAAGCACGTTGCTTCGAGCACAGAAAATCCGTACAACTTGGACATAGGTCTTGTCTGGTATGCAATTACTGTTAAGCCAGTGCAAAGGCGATAGGTTAAAGTGACTCTTTATACACGTTATATATTCATCAAGACAGTTCAGTCGTTTTTTTTCACCAAGTCTCTTGTAGATATCTGTAGTCTTTCTGGAGTTTTTTAAAGTACAGCTCTGCAGCTTCTTCGTTTTCGAAATTTCCATGCTTTTTCAAGGCCTCTAACAAGGTTAGATTCACTTAGATCGGCATTTTCCCGGACGAACCGCATAAGTAAACATAACACCCTTCGTCTTTCAACAACCTGCAGACAAGCTCACTTTGCTCCCACAAAACGTCTTGAACGTATTTAACGTTAGGTGAGCTGGAAATGTCTCTTGAGAAACAAGTGAATAGCTGAATCTCCTTTTGGCGGTGCCAGTTTTCTAGCTCCTCTTGGTAGATGTAATCTTTGTCCTTTAATCTACATCCAAAAAAAACATACTGGCGAGCTTTGAAGTGGCCGGCCGATATCAAAGATTTAATCGGTGCTAGTCCAACACCTGGTGAAATCAGCAAAACGGGTTTATTCAGGTCCGATAGTCTTGCCAACAAGTAGTTTTTCTGAATAGAGTATCTGACGTTATCAGTGCCTTCTTTCAAACCGGAAAGATACGTTGTGCACAACCCTTCTCTGATCTTGTGAAGAATGGTTCTATATTTCACAATGGCCACAGTCAACTCTACAAACTCGCCATTGTAGGAATTGGATATGGAGTAGAATCTAGGAATGATAGGTGGCAAGTAGTCGATAATGAATTCCCATGGCAACCTTAATGACTGGAAGTCTGCAACAACTTCCAAGATCGATCTTCTGGGTCTATTGCAGTAGTCGTATAGCTCTTGCATCTCTTCATCAAAGCCAAACTCTTTCAATTTCTCTCTCTGTTGCTCTAGCTGCTCTTCGCCGTCTGTCAATAGGGAGCCATCCGTAGCAAACGTCCAGATCTTACTGAAGAATGTTCTCTTAGGAATACTAACAAAGTCAAAATAGTATTTCAACAAATTTCTTAGAGTCAATATGTGCTCAAAATGAAAGTGTGACGGTAGGTTTTCTTTGTTGAATTCCAACTCGGTATCAGCGATTGAAAACCACTGAGGCTGGGTTCTCAAAAATGCTTCTACATTTTCATCTGTGTTTTCGGGATATATACCCAAAGTGTCACCAGGCTCAAAAGTGTCGTCTGTACCTATTTGAAACTGTCTGACATCCTGAAAATGGTCTTCTGCGGTTATACGTTTGTTTTTAACGACTCTGCCTATTTTGATTACACTTTTTGGGTCTTGGTACTTTTGAGAAACAGCAGCATCCGGTTGCAGCTGTTTCTTGACCAATGAAATCGAAGGAGCCAGATAAACCGAGTCATCAAGTGGCTGACGTTTAACTGTTTCTCCGTTTATCTTCCTGGTTGGAAATTTTGCATTTAAGATGCCCAGTACTGTTTTTTCGTATTCAAAATACACAGCTTCTACACTTCCACCACCGCTTCCTTTCACTCCAATTTCATCTGTCTCATATCTAGGGAACAACTCTTTAGCTCCTAGCTGCTCGACCAATCTTCTCTGTAGTTTTCTAATGGCATACTGGAAATGCGAGTAACTAGAATCGCCTAGCCCTAGTAGACCGATACTCAAATGGTTTAAAAAATCATAAGGAAGATCGGCTCTCTTCAAGAAGTTCCACAGTTCAGATTCTGACACATTTTTAGGAAAATCACCTTGTCCTCGTGTAGAGCAAACAACAAACAAATACTTGCAACCCAAGATATCCTTGGGCTCAAAGTCCATAAAGCTTGAGATGTGATGTGGGAAATGATTTCTTTGTAGTTTGAAAGACAACGACAAGGCGAACTCTTCGGTGTTCCCAGACTCTGACCCATAAAGCACAACAATTTTTTTCGCCATTTATTGGTTGTTTTTGTGGTGCTTCTGTTTGGTTAGGAACATTGCTTACCCAAGACACCTTCTATCTCATCTACTCGAGTCTTTTCAGTTGAAAGCACTTTATGCAACACCCGAAAAATAGAAAGAAACTTGGGTTTGCACGTGCTTCTCGCTTTTCCCAAGCCAAGCAACAATCAGAAGTACTGTTTTCAACGGGGGTCTTTTTTGCTACAAATGGCTATATACAAGAATAAAATTAGGAGCTAAAAACGCTGCAACTATTGGTTATCTCAATTGGACGTTATATTTCTCAACTAGCTCATCACGGACAAGCTGTTGCAAGTCGTTGATCTCATCGTTCGTGATGTTTCTGTCCATGCTCTGGTAATTGATTCTGTAGCAAACACTATGTTTGTTGGTTTTCGGATGCACAAACTCGTCAATTAGTTTGACGCTCTCTACCAGATCACCAACATTCGATCTGACAATTTCCATCAAATCGTTTTCATGGATTTCCATGTTTGGGTTTTTCCATAATGACACATCACGGACAGTTCCAGGGTACTTGGAGTATGGTTTGAAAACGTTGATTGTGTTTTCTTTGAACTGGTTGTGGAACCTCTCATCTCTGGTCCAGAACAACCGTATGTCTGGGATATCAAACAGCAGCATTGCAATTCTGTCCAAGCCCAAGCCAAATGCCCAACCGATCGTAGAGTCCTTGGCCATTCCAGCGTTCAAAAAAACATTTTCTTGTACTAGCCCACAACCACACAATTCCAACCATTCGCCCTTCCACCAAACTTCAATCTCCCATGACGGGGCGGTCCAGGGAAAGTAGGCCTCAATCCAACGAGCCTTAATCTCCTCATTTCCTTTGCCCTCGCTCTCTAGTTTTTTCTGAAATACCTCAGCTACAATGAGTTCAAATGTTTTCTTCAAATGAGTGCTCACAAGATGAACTTCTTCGGTTGACATGTAATCTTGTTTGGGATTAGAAGATTCCACGTAGGGACAGTCTTCAACGTTAAAATTCTTAATCTTGGTCAAGTCCTTGTCCAGTACATCGATGTCGTGTTTCAATTGTGCAATCCCCTCCGTGTTTTTAGACCAAACTCTAGCCCCCTCCATCTGGTGAAATGCTGGGTAGTGTGTTCTGTCAATTTCATCTCTCCTATAGACATCTGCAGTGATCAAATACCCAGGTTTTGTGGTTTTGCCCTGTAGAATGTTACCAAAACACTCCATCTCGTGCGCACTGGTATGCGTTCTTAACAGATGGTCCTTGTTGATGTAATAAGTATCTGATTTTTCTCTCCCCGGGTGATCCTTTGGGAACCCCAAGCTATCGAAGTTTTGGAAAGTGGTAACAACAGGTTTGAAATCGTTGTATGTTTTGTAAGAGTGATCAACCGACTTCAATTTGTTTTCGATCAACGACCGCAGTATACCTAGAGGATGTTTAGGGTTCAGATGCAGCTGTCTGTCAGTCAGTGACACAATACTTGATGGCGTGTTTGTTTGATTGACATCGGTTTCGTATTCATTACTATTGATAGTCAGTGTTGCTTTCTTGTCTGATTGGATGGAGTATTGAGCTCTTTGATTTAATGAGAGTATTTGTCTCGCTGAAATATGTGTTTTGCCACAAAGCGCAAGGCATTGCTTACCTGGATTCGTTTTCAACACAAAACTCATGCGTTAAATTTATTGAGGATGGTCTTATTGTCGGAATAGGAAGCCTTCATTCTCTACCAATGCAAACATGCAACTATTTAAAAACTCTCAAAGTTTCAATCTGGCAAAATATATTTGAATCATTCTTCTATAATTGAAACATATGTAGGCTTCGGGTAAATGTAAAATCTTGGATTCTGTTTTTTTTTTTTTTTTTCTCTCTCTCTTTCTCTTTCATTTTCATCTTTTCAAGAAATTTTAGGATTGAGATCTCGTTCAATACACGATACCAGACTGCTTTTTGCATTGAATTAGTGAAACAAAGAACCACTAGACACCAGCTCAATTGACAAAACCTTATAATGTTGAATAGTTTCAATCATTTGCGCTCGCTTAGCACCCCGCTAACAGTCACTTTCAAGAGATTTAGATATACTGCCAAATATGGTCCATCAATGGTTAAAGCCCACAAGGGTAGAGTTCCTGTTAGAACTGGGGGTTCGACAAGTGGGTCCACTGTTGTGCACGGGGACTTTGGTATCAGACTAGCTACCGAGGGGACTAGAATCACACAAGCCCAGATGAAAGAGGCAGATAGTATATTGACCAGATATGTCAGAAAACTAGGAGGAGACACCAGATTGTTTCCGAGATTAATCACCAATATTCCAGTTTTCGTCAAGGGTAATGAAACACGTATGGGTAAAGGTAAAGGTGATTTTGACCATTGGATGTGCAGAGTGCCAACCGGAAGAGTTTTGTTTGAATTGAAAGGTTCAAATCTGCATGAAAAAATCGCTAGAGAAGCATTCAGAAAAGTTGGATGTATTTTACCAGGGGTATACGATTTTATCACCAAGGAATCTTTCCCAAAAATTGGTTTGAAAAAATTTGCTGATCCTTCAAAGAAGGAAAAGATCAACTATCTATCCAATCCTACTAAAAAATCCATCGTTAAAGAGCTTTCTTTGACTCCTGAATATAGTTTGTACAAAAACCGTTAAGTATTGTTTTCGCATGGTTTTTAATATTTGAAGGCCATATTTACTCCATCATGTATATATATAATAGATACGTATAATCAGTTCAACAGAAGAAGAAGAAGAAGAAGAAGAAGAAGAAGAAGAGAACATTGCTATAGATACACACAAACAAATATACTTATTATATTCTTGCTGAATCCAATTCGCACATCACACGGGCAATAAAACCTTCCAAGTGATATATAGGTTTGCTTCCCAGTGACAAACGTTCGTCAAATACTGAAGCCCAAGAGACAACTTTGATTTTGATTCCGTCATTGCTGTAGTCGCGAAGCTTTTCTAGGATGTCTATTGTCAATTCATGCATAATAGTGTCTGCTGGTATGCAATGCGCCAACAGATCGTATAACGTTGATCTGCATTCAATCAAAGAGTTGACGCTTCTTTCTTTCAGTATTGTTGAGGCCATCTTGGAAATAACTATCTTCCAATCAGGTTTCACTATTGGAGTTTCGTTTTTCAACCGTAAATCATTGGATAAAACCATTGTTTCCAAACACAATAGAGACACTCTCAAGTTCCCATCCGAGTAGTTGACAATCTTATCCAGGCTTTCCCTTCCCTCAACAGATACAGATTCCTTAACACAAACGTTCTGCAAAATGTTCAGATTCTCTTCGCTTGTTGGCGTTGGTGTTCTAATCAGCAGCACTCTTGATTTGATCGGAGATATTATACTGGATAAACTATCACACAACATGATCAATCTCAAATTTTTAGAATATTTCTCCATGGTTCTTCTCAAAGCAGACTGTGCATCTCTTGATAAACTATTGGCGTCGTTAATAATGACAATCTTGAATTTCGGTGCTTGTGAGTTGACCTGTTGAGCAGGATTCACAACTTGTCCAAACTCAACTTGTTCAGTTTGACCAATTTCTTTTAAAAGTTCTTGAATAACCACTCTATAGTAAGAACCACCTAAATCACTTGGTGTAATTTCAATATGATGTGGAGAACTGACGACGTTCAATTCCAATTTCTTAGAGTTTACTTGAAATTGTCTAACATCGATCTTCAACTTATACACAGAAGAATCAAATATACTGTTCAGCAAACACATAGTTCTGGTCTTCTTACCGGCCCCATTGGGACCATAGAACAACAAATGAGGTAGATCATTGGGGTTGTTCAAAGCCAACTGTTGTAGCTGATGCTTCAATGGTTCGTTGTGGGACAACTGGCTCAAATTGGTTAGTCTGTATTTGTCTACCCATAAGGACATGTCTGTATGGTTTTCGGATGGTGTGTACCTTACTTCTCCTTCTTCTTCATTACTGATATTACCATGGTAATCGAGCCTTTTAAGAAATGTCAGAACCAAACGCGTTATTCCAAGACTGTCTGAACAAAAAAAAAATATCCAAGACGAAAACGAAAACGAAAACAAAGATGTAGTTTGCATAGAGAGAGAATGCTAGACGCACGTGAGACAGCATAAAAAAAATAAAAAAAAAAAAATTATAGTACGTTTTCCTGGTGATCCTTGAATTCGATTTAACATGTGGTCAAAATGGTCTAATACGATTGTAAAATAAGGATTATTCTTTACAATTTTGAACAATTTAGTAATATTCTGTAGTTAAGATATTGAGGAAAGAAATTTTAGAATGTATAACCTATCACACTGACAAAAAGACAGTAAGAAGGAGTGTATTTGTATGCCAGCTCAATAATACTATTGAAACAACTGTACAGAAGAAGAAAGAAGAAGAAGAAGAAGAAGAAAAAAAAAAATAAGTCCCGCAATACACAATGATTGCACAAACGCTTGGAAGAAAATTGACTTTAAAAGTTAGAAGAAGTTCCAGAAATCTTAAAAACGGGAATGAAAAAACTGTAAGCAACAACAGCAATGGGAGTGCCAATGCAAGAGTCCCACCTTCGGCCTCGAACATGAAAAATTCTGACCCCGCAGTCCAAAGAAATGCAGATATTCCCGGAACTGTCGGCTCAACTTCAAATGTCAACAGCACTCAAGAGATGAAAGGTTTGCAAATTTTCATTGCAGATCTAAGATCTTGTCAGAACTCAAAACAAGACCACGAAACAAAAATCAACATGGAACTCACCACGATCATGAAGCAGTTCGAGTCGAGTAAACACTTGAATGGTTACAGGATCAAGAAGAGTCTTTGCAAATTGATATATGTGTACCTTACCACGAATTGTTCAAGATCAGACGAGATCTCATTTGCTTTCCCCAAAATGGTGCAATTGATGCAAAACACAAAATACTCTGAAAAATTTATTGGTTATTTTGGTACTCAGTTGTTTTTACCCTATTTGTCTGCTCAAAACATTACACCAACTGCTATACAAAACTGTTTGAAAGATTTGGATTCTGATAACGAAGAGTTTGCCGTATTGGCATTGAATTTTATTGCTAATGGTTGCTCAAATTTCACCGATATTAATGATGTCAACGACTGTATGGAAAGAGTGTTTCAACACGTCAGATCTCCAACTTCCTCTGATTTACTAAAACACAAATCTAACTTGACATTCTACGCTCTTTTAAGAATCAACCCTGCTTATCTTTCATCAATGGACATTAAAAAATTGAATTTGTGGATCCAAAGAATATCTGCGTTGATTGATAATGATGATATTTTGTTATCCATCTTGCCATTGATCAAACAAATTATGGTGATTGTCGGAACATCTTTTTTCAAGAACATTATTCCTCAATTGACTAAATACTTGTTCAGTTTTTATGACAAACAAAAATATGTCGATTCAACCAATACATCTACTACCTCTGTAGCTGGCACGAAATATAACATAAACAACAATTGGATAGTTATAAAAATATTGGAAGTTTTAAGCATGATCATTGATGAGCATGATGTGAGTGTGATAGATATGCAAACATTTTCCAAACTAAGACTCGCAGTCTCAAAGGCAATTCAAATCTGTAGTGAACCAACGACTACTTCGATTCAAAGAATCAATCAATCCGCGGTTTTGTTTGCATTCGTAAATTTCACCAAGAAATTAGATCCAAGCAGTGACAGTCAAACATCATCGATAAAATCACTGACTCATTTGTTTCATACTACAAAAGACATCAACTTGAAATACATGACGTTGGACACCTTGTATAACATATCGAGATCCACCGCTAAGGATGAGCGTGGGAACAGTTCGATTGTCGAAGTGTTAGATTCAGAAGAAAGTATCTGGGAAACAGGCTTTTCTTCGAAATCAGGGTCTATCACAAAGACATCACCTACTTCCCATGTTTTGATGTTGGACTCATCTATCATCGGGAAATGGATAGACTTGATATTTGAAATCACCTATTCAGAAAACATTAAAAAATCCATCAACTGGCTTTTAACAATGATGGACCATCCTGAAGTGATATCCTCTATTCCAGCCAATGGACTAACCTCCACTTCGAAATTGGACCTAAAACAAGACATCTCATTCAAAATCAGTATATTGATTGAAAAATATGCCACAGATGTAGATTGGTTCATTGATATATCCTTAGAGTTACTATCAAAAATCAAAGTAAACGATGACGACGTTACGAGAAATAACGGGAACGATTCGCTATGGGAGAGACTGGTACAAATTGTCATAAATAATGAATCTTTGCACTTCAAAGTATCTCAGCTGCTATTGGCCCAATACCTGCATGATCCAAATGCCAGCGAAAACATTACAAAAGTAGGTTGTTATCTGTTAGGTGAGTTTGTGTCCCTAGTGGTGCCCAAATTAATCACCAGTCACGACTTGTTAAATCTTTTCACTGCAAAGTACTTTCAATCTCAACAAGTTTCCACCAGAGCATTGATTAGCACAAGCATGATGAAACTATACAAACAAGACATTTCATTGGGCTCCGTTTTAATCAAGTTTTATCAACTGGAGTTGAACTCGCTTGACTTAGAGCTACAGACCAGATGCGTATCGTACTTGAGCATCATTCAGCAAACGATGCAGGGAAACCACAATCTACTTGATATCTTATTTCAGCCAGCACCATTTTTCCAGACTATGGACAACCCGTTATTAGCTAGATTGACCACAATCAAACCTGCACCTGTTGCGGGACCACACTCTAAAATTTCAAGAATGAATTCCACTATATCGGCCAACTTAACTGGGAACAGCAGCTTGAACAACCGTCAAAATAGTCACACCAACATGTCCACGCCGCCATTAGCACCGGCTCCAAGAAAGTTTGCCAATAGGTCTTCATTTTCTTCCCTGAGTGCAGATAGTACCGCAATTGTGGGAGGAAGAGAGAAGTACAATAGTTTGGTGTTGGTATCCGATTATAGAACTTCAATGAAAAGAATGATTGAGCACAAACAAGGTGTTTTGTACCAGAATACTTTGAGAAAGCCTATCAAGATTTTGTACTCTACGAGACAATGTGATGGAAGCAGTACAGCGTCGATATCTACTACGGAAACATCCACCACAACCAGGTACATATTAACGTTTGTTAACGGAGATCAAGACTACGACATCAGCTCCTTTTATTGTAGCGTAGTTCCGTCTCAGACTTCAGACAACCCTCCATACTTTGTCAAGACGTTATACATTCCTGAAAGCAACGACATTCCGCGCGGCAAGAGATTAACGTTTCAATTTGATGTGCAAATTAGGAAACCTTTTTCAGTTTGGGATTCGCCAATCTTGAATGTGCAGTACAAACTTGGAAGCTCCTCATTCAGTGAATTAAACATCAAATTGGGTGTTTCTTTGACCTCCACTATTATCCCCAACACCGATTCCGTATTGAGTATTCCACAATATATACAAAGATGGAAACAAATTGTAGACATGCTGGGTGCCGATGGAGAGTATTCCAAAGAAATTACTCATAATGCAAGTAATCCGAAACTCGACATACAAGCGATCAAGCAGTTGTTGAATAAAAAATTGGGATTGGACTTAATCGAGTCAAACTCTGACCATGCAACAATTAAGCACTTGATATTTGCGTCCTCTATTATTCATACCAAGAGCGATGGTAAATTCGGTATTCTTATAAAGATTCTGTTCGACATCCAGAAAGAAAATTGGATTGTTACGTGTAGAAGCACTGCAAAGGGCGAAATCGCCAGATCCATAGTAGAGTCGATCGTATTGTGTATTACATAAATGATTTGTATATTAACATTTGTCGCGCCTGTTTATTCTTTTGTTGGTCTGGTACCAAAGATACTGGTTCCGACTCTGATTTCATTAGATCCTTGTTTGATGGCTTGAATGTAGTCAGAACTCATTCCCATTGACAGCTTGATTGTTTGAGTCTCTAAATGGTAGTGCTCGCAAATTGTCGTTCTCCAATCAACCAGAGCCCGGAAATCCTTGTTTTCTTCAACATCAGAGTGCGAAACTTCCCAAGAACCAATTGTCATTAATCCATTCAGTTTAACATATTTGCACTCGCTTGTCTTGAAAAAGTCAACCATTTGGAATATTTCTGCTTCATCGCATAGCCCTGATTTCTGGTCTTCTCCTGAAGTGTTGATCTGAATGTTAACATTCTCAGAGTAATCAGCGTTTTCATTCTTGTTTTTTTGGTCCAACTCTTCCACATATTTCGTTCTTTGTTCATTCAACTTTTTCAATTTTTTCAAAGAGTCAATTGTTTCCACACAGTATAGACTTTCCACCTTATTAGCCAAGTCTTTACACTTGTTGGTTTGTAAGCCTCCAATAAAATGCCACTTGATGTCTTTTGGCAACACTTGCGATTTCGTGATCAGCTCTTGTACGTAGTTTTCTCCAAAATGTCTGACACCTTTATCGTATAGGGCTTGGATATCGCTAGCCGGCTTTAGTTTGGAAACTGCCAACAGCAGCACTTCATTGGAAGAACGACCGTTTTTGGCACATTCTGTTTCCAATTGCTTAGCAGTGTCATTGTAGTTTTCAAAAAGTTCGTTTGCACGTTCGGTGGAGTAATTTAGAGAGCTATCGGTCATTATTGTTCGACACACGGTGTATGATGGGGCTTTGTAGGCAATTCTTGTCAGTAAGACTTGTTTTCCAGAAGGCTTCAGTATATTCAAGCACTTGATCATAACAATCTACTAACACATCTTCCCTTTCAAACAAGATCCGTGTACAATTGATCATCAGAGTACAGAAACCCACACAGATGCAGCAATACCCAATTCCCTATCATATCATGCGTCTGAAATTGTTTGGGTTTGAAAATAATGTTCTTTCCACGGCACCCTTATGATGATACGGTTTTTTATTTTTTCTTGTTTTTTTTTTGGGTTTTTTTTTTTGTCTGGGTTTTTTGAGCATTGATGAAATATTGACAATTGTCTTGTTTCAGAGGAAAGATTAGGAACATTGCTTTGTCTATTACTCGAAATAGTATCTTGCATTGTGAGTTTTAATCAAGTTCAGTGTCCTCACTGATATACCAACAACAAACAACAATACACCAACGAAACCAGAGTAACATGTCTTTGAAAAACGATGTCTTGGTGACCAAGTTGGATCCCGACTATTTGATTTCCTCTACCAAAAAAATGAGTGAAGACCAACTAAACAAGCTAATCTTCTTAATCAATAGTGATATCGATTCAAATGCAGAGATCTGCACAAGACCAGGTGTTCCTACAGGGGCAGAAATGATTTTTGTAAAATTTCCACACGCCAACCCTGACAACAAGGACAAATTGGAAACGATTGCTCATGCTTTTGATAAGTCTCTGAAAGTACTAGATTTAGAGTCTGGGTTCTTGACAAAGGCCAAATCACAATTTGGCAGTAAAGTTCTGAAAAAGATACCTCTCCTTAAACCAATGACAAGGGCAGATTTCTCTAAATTGAGTGAGTTCACGACTCCTGATATCGCCTTGTACTTTGGGTACGCACAAACGTACATCATATCGTTGATTCCCTTGGCTCTATGTGGGCTTACCATGAGATACACCTCCTATAACTGGGAATTTAATTACGCATACACCGTGTATCTGTTTTTGTGGTCCTTCCTGTTCATCAACTATTGGAAATTCTTCAAGCAACCTTCCTTCAAGTTTTTACAAAACCAGTATGCGTCGAACAGTAGTAACCACAGTCGTGGAGAAATTTTTGGTGATAACAAAAGCAACGTTGTCTTTATCAAAATACTGTTTTTCATTCCTGTGGCTTGGACTTTTATGACGTGTCTGTTCTCTTTCCAACTGGTGTGCTTTGTCATTGAGATTTTCTTAACTCAATTCTACGACGGTCCTTTGAAATCGATTGTGTCATTGTTTCCTACTATATTGTTGTCAGTTTTTGTTCCTGTTATCACTGCTGTCTACTCCATCGTCGTAAACAAAATGGTCTTGTGGGAAAACAATCCAGCCAATGCACATAGATCTACTATTGAGAAAAAATTCACTCTAACGTTTTTGACTAGCTACGCTCCATTGTTGATCACTTTGTTCTTGTATTTGCCATATGGGTACTTGCTAAATTCACAAATGGATTCGATTACTGATTTTTGTCACAGTTATCACCTTCCTGTAGTTACTGGAGCATTTGAAATCAACATTCAAAGATTTAGAGCACAGATTTTTTACTTTACAGTTACAAACCAGGTCATCGCTTTGTTGATGGATATCGGTATTCCGTTTGCTACTGAATTCGCTTACAAAAAATTTGTCTATAAGAGCTTATCAGAAATCAACAGTTGTGACAACACGCAAGAAGCCAGCTTTTTGTTAAAGGCAAGAGATGCTACGTTCAGTCCATGGGGTGCATTTGATCCTATTCAATCATACTCAAAATACATTATTCAGTTTGGATTTATTGTTATGTTCTCTACAATCTGGCCACTAGCTCCTCTATTTGCCCTTGTCTTCAATATCATTGTTTTTAAAGTTGATATGTGGAAAGTTTTGAACAAGACAAAAGTCGTTAAACCGGATTACACTAAAACTGAAATGAAGACTTCGGAGGCAGAATTTCCATTGACCATTGATCCTTGGAACCAAATTCTATCAATTGTTGCGTGGATCTCTTCATTGGTCACACCAAGTATTTTCATCATGTACAAGTACTCGTTATTGCCAGGTGTCGGTGTTTTTATGGAAAAAAGAAGCTTGTGGTACATGGAGACACCATTCATTTACGACTGGAAAACGGTTGTTAGTATTGTTGCCATAGTTGAGCATATTGGGTTTGTGTTGAACTATCTGTTTTCTAAACTGGCCTCGTTCAAAGCTGAAAGATCTTTTGGTTCCAAAACTCCTTTGGTGAAAACAACCAATGTTGAAAAACCAGCTATTATAGTTTCAGAACCTATTGAAAGCGAAAAGTCTGACAAAGTTGTTTCTACTGGAGCTCAAAGAAACGCATTGAACCATAGTGATTCATTTTTAGAAAGAAAACAATTGCCAGACACACCTTCTGCTCCATCTGCCCCTGCTCCTGCCGCTGCTCCAGCCAATACGTATTCGCAAATACCTAAAACAAGTCAAGCTCCAAATAAACCGTCTTATAACCAATCCCCTATCACTGCAGCACCTGTTTCCCAAAATGAAACGCGTCCAAGAGAAGATTCCATTGTCGCAGCCAAAGCGCCAGAAACTCACACAACTCAACAAGATGATGATAACTCTGTTGCAGGTGCCACCTTGCCAAAAGTCATTCCAACTTCTCAAAATTTTGACTCAAGACAAAATGTAACAGATAGCGATTCTTGCCAATCGTCCAGTGTTCCTTCAGGTTTTGAAAACAATGAAGAAAATGTTGTTCCTACAAACGCCACGCCAACAGCAAATCCTGTGCCAAAAAACGCGGCCAATGTTGTAGCTACAGGTGTTACACCGGCAGTCAACCATGCGCCAACACAGTTTGTCAATGGCGGTGCTTCAACGGTTGACCCATCTGTTCGAACTCCATCAGTAGCTCATATTAGTTCTGTTCCCACACAAGCGATCCAGGAGGCTTCAGCAAACATCAAATTGGCTCCTTCTGCTGCTGCTGCTGCTTTGAAAGAAGGGAGTGGGAAGATCATGTCTACGGTGAACAATACAGCTGCTCTGCCAAAAAGATCGAAATCTACTAGCTTGAAACACGACTCTGCTTCCTTGAAAAGCACAGAAAATAAAAAGAAAAGAGGCTTATTTTCAAAGCTAAAGCACAAGCTTTAGTGGATTAATTTTTGTTGTACGTACGTAATATATATAGTGACCATTGTTGGATCTGTAGACTGCGATTTCTTTTAGCATTGCATGTGACATCAACGAAAACAAATTATGACACCTATACATTTACTATATAGACTCTTGCTCTTTTCCATATATCGTGTAGAAACATCTCTTCATCGCCATTGTCGTCGACTTTGGACAAGGTTTCTAGCTCTACAGCCTTCACTGTGACTTGTAGAAACGAGCCTGGCTGATTGGTTATTCTGGAAATGAAGGTCCCTGGATTTAGAACAATCACATTATCAACAATGTGTGCAAACGGGTTCAAGTCACTAGGTAGAATGATGACGTCTGGAATAATACCAGCAACTAATTCCGTTAAGCCTGAGTACGCGAGATCGATAGAAGGTGCGTCGTTGCTGTTGGTTGGAACCTGTACGTGTTTTGCATTTTCCACACCAAAATTCTGAACTTTCTGTTTCTCAGATAGTACTTTAAACGACTGGTTCCACGAAGGCGGGGTCATTGGGAAATATCTTCTTTGTTGTAATACATACCTACTCAATCTTTCAAAACGGTTGGTCAACAGCATATCCCCACCGACAAACACGTCTTTGCAGTTTTTGAAAAAATCGATATTAGAGATACCAACAAACATCTCGTTGATTTGGAAAGTTGCAGGGTTCGGAAAGCACTTGATGTTTTTGGATGGACCCGTTGTTTGCAAATGTCTCTTTTCCAATGGAGGTTGGGGGTAGGCGCAATGGTTCATCACAGTATCATTGGCGTTGGGAATCAAAACTATTTGGATATCAGAATGGACGGTTTTCAACAAGGGAGCAAACACTTTAGCAAAAAGCTCATCTAGTGTTTTGGGCTGTGATGTGATTCCGGGAAATTCAGGAATGTCGCCTTTTAAAATTAAATCATTGGAGATGTCTAAGAAAGGGCCCAGTAGTATTAGACTGTGTGGTTTGTATTCGGTATTGACCTTTTCGATAAACGCAATAAATTCAGAAAAGTCCAATGAAGACGATGAGGTGAATGGGCCTGCAGCAACTATCACTTTCGTGTCACCATTGTTCATGTTCTCTTTGATTTCTGTAAACTCGTCTCTAGAAGTAAGGGGAGCTCCCAAGTAAGGCAGTTCTAAAACTTCATTTACATGAAAATACTCTCCGGTTGGATTTTTACCTTTTAGTCCAACAATCTGGCCTTGAAAAAAAGATTGGTCTTTCAAATCACCCAGTTCCAATTTGACTCTTTTCCCAATACCAATCATTCTACTTGTTTCCAACGCAATGGAGTCGGCGTTTAGGTTGTTTTCGGTACTGATGTTTGAGTTGTCTGGAACGATTCTCCCGCAGCATGTAATCTCCGACTGCGACTGTAGTGTAGGATCTCCCATTTCAACATTATCGTAGGTTGAGGTGAAGATGTCAATAAATGTTTCAATTTGGTCATCTAAGTAATCGGCCACGTCCACTATGTTTTGTCTCATTGTTCTGAATTTATATTTTTCAGCATCAAAGTAAGGAACAATTCTCAGCTTGTCGTTCTCACTGGCAGAGGAGCACACTTCAATATGGCTATTAAGAGTCTTGGAGATGGCGCCCGATTTTCTCTTGCTCGATTTAAAAGCAGATTTTATGATTTTAGACTCTGACTCTTTGACAAAGGGGGTTTTGAAGTCCTTACTTTCGTCAAAACTGTCGTCCATTTGTGGTGCCATGCTAGTGTCTTCGTAATCTTTTTGAAACTCTTTTTGGAAAAGAAAACTGTCTTCAATGTCGTCAGCACTTAGATCAAAATCTTTGCTAGGTTGATGTGATACGTTGTTGGTCAAAAGAGGAGACGACGTCCCCATTAGAGTTCTTTTTTTCTTCTGGTCTTGAGCAACCTGTGATGAATTACCAAATATGGAGTTTCCTGATGGAGACGCACTTGGTCTCTTCAAGTTTTGCTGCAGTGGTCTTTTTAAGGACGACAAGATATTGGTTTTGTTGAAATTCATCGGTGTGCCCTTCAAGCTGTCATTGTTTATAGAGGTATTGGCACTGCTAGTCCCATTTCTTTTCTCTATTTGTTGCTGTAGAAAAAATCTGAATTTTGACACGGTGATTTCGTCAAACTTTGAGGTTTTGTTTTGGAAAGCAAACTGCTCCCATTTGATGTATAACTCGTGGATGTTCAAGGCGTACAAGCTCATCAGTTGCTGAAATTCAGTGATGATGGTGTCTTTTCCCTTTAGAGATGGGCCAAATTTTGCAATTAATTTTTCTTCCATTGTGTAGGTGGTGGCTTGGTCTTAGTTGTGCTGTTTTGTTTTGTTTTGTTTTGTTTTGGTTTTTGGGTCGATCTATTAGAAGTTATATACGTTATGTATACATGTACTGCTTTTGTGTTGGTTACGCGTTTGAAAAACTCTCGTTTTTGTAGAGAATTTCGCGTTGCAACATTTATCTCTCGACGCTTTTTTGACATGAATTGCAGGCATTTTTCATCGATTAATTAAACCTTTTGATCAACTCTATTACTGTATCGAGTAGTTTGACCTCTATTTTGCAGTAATTCAGAATATCGCCAATGATTCTGTATGAAAGATGTCTAATCTGTGCGTTATCCGACTTCATTTGCTCGTGTGTTAAGTTTTGCACAATGAGATCGTCCACAGACAGAACTTCCTCTAATCGGATTATCTGCTGTAGGCAAGCCAAAATGAAAACAGTTTGAGATTCGTTAAGCTCGCTGGCTTTCCGGCAAAAATAGAAATCTGTGATGCACTGTTGATTGTGGCAAACTAGAACAACGGTATCGATCATCGTTATAGTGACTGGGTTGTCAAAAACGTAGTGCCTTTGAGTAAAGTGTTCAATGTAGGACTTGAATAAAGGTTGAGAAAGTTCTTTCAAGATGTCTTGGGTCAACAAACAGCCAAGTTGAGAAATGAGCCTTTGTAGATCATGCAAAGAGTTTTTGTCACTCTCCTCGATATCTAGCAAAGCAGAAGTCAGCAAAACAAATGTAGACGATATTTCATTGCTCGTCTTGAAAAAAGACTTGTCTATGAAAGCCTCTTGATGAAGTTCTTCCAAGGAATATGTGTGTGGTTGAGAAGTCGAAGGAGAGGATGCCACTTCTATCTCCTTTGGTTTTTCTGAGGGTGGATCAACCGTAGAATTGTTCTCCGAGTTGTTTTCAGTTTGAGCGTGATCAGTGTGATGTTCGGTTTCATCTATGACTGTCTCTCTTATGTCTTCAACTTTCAAACTATTGTTGTCTTTAACATCCTTGTTCGCCTCATCCATATCTTGTTCTGCGGGCACTGGTAGCAGGATTTCCTTCTTCTGGTAGCAAGCACTACCGTTTTCGATTCTTATAGGAGATAGTGTTTCTGCGTGTATTGAGTTTTCAAAAATGTCGCTGATGTTGATCACCTCTACGTCATCCTCGTCCGGATCGTTCTGCGGCTCAATGGGCTTGCTCTTGAAAGATAATGAGGGAATGATTTTCGTAAATTCAGACAATCTTGCTGTATCGTCCATTGCATGCAACACGACTGTGCTGGCAGAAACGATTCTGTTTTCAGATATGTTGGTGATATCTTTTTTCGATAAATCTTTCCATGGGTTAACCATGGTCATTTCCATTGCTTTTACTTCCAACTCTGCACCCTCTACAGGATCCAGCTGCATATCGCTTGAGTCTGTGTCTTTGTGTAAAAAGTTCTTTTCACGATGGAGATCAGGCTCCTCCATTATCAAATCCATATTGAAGTTTTCATTCTTTTGTTGCAAACCTTCAGATATCTTAAATTTCAACGATTGTGGTTGTTTACTTATGACTTTGACAAATTCACTTTCATTCAATAGGTATAGAATGTTTATAAGCTCAAAATATATCTCTTCGTTAAAGCTTTTCCCGTAGATATCCAAAAGAACAGACAACGCTGTCTCGTACGAGTTCCCATCCATTAAGGAATCCTCAACACCTGTGTCGTTTTTCAATTCCATCAACTTTATACAGCTTCTCAAAGAGTAGTCTAGGATCAGTTTTCTGTAGTTGACGTAAAAAATAGAAGAGTTCAAGTCTGTAGTCATGCCATGGTTGAAAATCTTATTTAGGATGCATTGGAATATCTGTGTACTTGTCGATACACTGAGTAGGTTAGTGATGGAGTATTCGTTATTTATAGCGTACAATTCAATCAAATGGTTCATGTACTGACAATGGTGAGACTGGTAAAGTTGCATAAATGTGGGCGATGAAATCACCTGATGGAATACCAACGGTTTTTTCAAAATGACATCTCTTAAAACATTGATCAGCTCTTCATTTTCTGCATCGATCAGTGGTGTATCTAAAAAAGATAACCCCGTGCAAAGATCGTTCAAAATTTTCTCCGTTTGAAATTTGGTCTCATCTTCTGTGAGTGTCTTTCTGAGAGCTGAAATTAATGTTGCAACTGAGAAGTTTCCATTGTCGAGCGGTGCCGAGTGAGTGTCCCTTGTTGGTGTGTATGTTCTAGGTACTTTTGAAACACTTTCTTGGCCAAGACTTTTGATATTTCTTCTTGAGGATAGTTAATCCATGGGACTTGATAGTTTCATAGATATTGGTGTTTTCTGTAGCGATGAGTCTGAGTGTGCTCTAACAGAAGCTCTGCTAAGATGATTGTTGACCGTTTGTGTCTCTAAAGCTAACACGGGATGTGACTGAGCTTTGAATTTTTTGAAAGGCGGTTCACCGGTTGCTTTCCCTCTTTGTTGTGATGATGACAGATTTATGTTAAGATACTTCGGAATATCACCACTCAAAGACTTCCTTAGTTGTAAACTCAAATCATTCAAAATTTTCGATGCAATCTTAGATTGAATCTTGTAAAAATACCTGAAAACTGTTTTGGCGTATGATCTTACCACTACCTGAGGTGTAGAAATCAAATTTTCAATCCAATTTTTCAAAAAACCTAGAAATTCCTCACTGTTTATGAAAAGAATGTGATTAGTCTGTGTATCTGTATCAGATTGTATGGAGTTTACAGAATACGTTGATTTTATAATGTATATTCTCAAATAATCACAAGAACATACCTTGGGTTGAACGTTTTTATCCTTGGAAAGATTATAAGCCATGTGAAATATTCTCTTATTGAATGAACAGTAACTCAATATGGATAATATAGCCAAATGGGCATTGTTGACTGATATTTTTTTCGTATTACTCAACAATGGTTTTAGAATATCGAAAAAAAACTCTTGTAAGAAATCAATTTTTTTACCAAATTTCGAGCAAAGATCTTTCACCAAGAGACATGCATTTGTAGCAAGGGTAGTTCTCAACGAATGAATAGATTTGTTCAAATGGTTTGGATAGTTGGAATCTTTGAAAATTTTCAAGAAAACCTGAGCGTTATCTTTAATTATTTCTGAATGTGAGATGAAACTTCTTAGTTTTAGTATGAATATTTGTCTTTTCTTCCAGTTCAATTCTGTTTCTTTAGAGTCAAAAAATTGCGTATATGGTGATAGTTCTTTGAAGATGTATTCAATTGACGTGAAATTCTTCACTGGACTCAGCCTTACCGACGATACTAGTGTTGTTGATGAGTTAGTCTTTAGACTGTTGATTCTTTTCAATTCTGTTTCTATATCATCAAATACATGGGTTTCTTTTTCTTGTATAACTTCATGTTCGGAAGAGACAAAATTTTGAGTACTGGTAGTGAGTGGTAAATTATAATCGTTGCATATCTGTAAACACAAATCATTCAACATTTGCAGATGTTTTTTATCATCATCATCATCATCATCAT
>PTXO01000134.1:0-20011 GCA_003020785.1 Hanseniaspora gamundiae
AAAGATAAAAAAGAAATCGGTTAACTTAATTTTACAGTATTAATGATATTTGATCAAAAGAAAGATAACTTCTTACGTACTCATTAGAATAACAGCCAGAACTATTAGCAATCGAAACTATTGAACTATTGAGAGTTCTTCCTTATAGATAATCATTGATGTAGTGGTTTTTTTTTTGTTGTTCTTACAATGGTGAAATCCGAAGTTCTTGGGGAAGATGAGAAGAAATAGTTTGTTATCAACGAAAAGAGAAAAAAAAAAAAAAAAAAAAAAAAAATTAGATAAGACCTGTTAATTGTTCGAAGAAAAAAACTAGTTTGCAACATTACTTTGCTATTTTAATTCAGGGTACCTGCGTTGAGAACTATCGAATATCAAAACTACTGCGATCTTCTTGTTCATTCATTCCTTGATTCTCATCAATTGTGTATATATATATATAAAAGTCATGATGGATCTTAAACTATGTTAATGAAATTTATTAAACTTTCAATTCTCAAGATCAATCTTCCTAAAATGAAATAATATATAGAAAAACAATAAAAATTCCAACTAAAATAATAAGAAAGACAAAAATGGACGCAACGTTGGAAGATTCTTCAAGTTATAATAGTGACAAATATGACGAAGATAGCCCTTTCGTTAGAACAAGCTTTTCCATGAAAGGTTTCAAAGATTTCTGGTACAGATCTTTCAAAAAATGTACCACAAGGGAAGGTCTACTTGGAGATTATGACTATTCATACTTGTTTACACCAAGTTTCCCCTTCCATGATTTATTTTATAGAAAAGTTTTGAAAAGAGAACCTGTTATAGTAGATCAAC
Organism: Hanseniaspora gamundiae; assembly: GCA_003020785.1. Classification (NCBI taxonomy): domain Eukaryota; kingdom Fungi; phylum Ascomycota; class Saccharomycetes; order Saccharomycodales; family Saccharomycodaceae; genus Hanseniaspora; species Hanseniaspora gamundiae. Next base: position 826 of record PTXO01000134.1, read on the forward strand.
CGTTTTTCAGTTTGAATTCAGACATCCCCGTTGTATTAGGTTTGATTTTGGGTTTCCAACACGCTCTAGCAATGTTGGCTGGGGTTATCACACCGCCTCTTATTATTTCTTCTGTGGCAAATTTCGATACAGAGTTACAACAATATATGGTTTCTGCTTCATTGATTGCTTCTGGACTGTTGTCCTTTGTACAAATCACTAGATTCCATATTTACAAGACTCCTTATTATATTGGATCTGGTCTTTTATGTGTTGTTGGTACATCGTTTGCTACAATCACAGTTATTAGTAAATCTTTCCCTCTAATGTACAAAACTGGTTTTTGTCCAGTAGATCCGGTAACCGGTGCCTTTTTATCATGTCCAGATGGATATGGTGCTATTTTGGGGACAGCATGTGTATGTGCTTTATTAGAAATATTGATTAGTTTTACTCCACAGAGAATCTTGGCAAAAATTTGTCCAAGAATCGTTACTGGTATGGTTGTCTTGTTGATTGGTTTGTCGTTAGTCACTTCGGGGATTGAAGATTTCATGGGTGGTTCTGGTTGTGTAGGTGCTGCTTGTTCGGCAAGAAACGGTGGGACAAAACCATGGGGGTCTGCAGAATTTCTAGGACTCGGTGTTCTAGTGTATGTGGCCATTCTTTTCTGTGAGAAATGGGGGTCTCCAATCATGAAATCATGTTCTGTTATTGTTGGTCTATTGGTTGGTTGTATTGTTGCTGCTGCTTGTTCATATTTCAGTAGCGCATCTATCAAATTGGCTCCTTCGGCCACTTTCTTGTGGGTTCATACTTTCAAATTGACAGTGTACGGACCGGCCGTTTTACCCTTTTTGGTTGTTTATATTGTTATTGCTCAAGAATGTATGGGGGATATCACTGCTACCTGTGATGTTTCCAGATTGGATGTCTCCGGTGAGGCTTTTGAAAGTAGAATTCAAGGTGGGGTTCTTTCCGATGGTATCTCTGGTGTTTTGTCCGGTTTAATGACTTTGACTACAATGTCGACTTTTGCTCAAAATAACGGTGTCATTGCAATCACAAAATGTGCCTCCAAATCCGTAGGTTACTACTGTGTTTTCTTTTTATTGATTATGGGTATTTTCACAAAGTTCGGTGCTGCCCTTGTTTCTATTCCAAAACCAGTTCTAGGTGGTATGACTACATATCTATTTTGTTCCGTGGCTGTTTCCGGTTTGAAAATTATCTCTACTATTCCATTTACAAGAAGAGACAGATTCATTTTAACAGCTTCACTAATGTTTGGTTTTGCTGCTAACTTACAATCAAATAGGTTTTCCTATGTTTTCACTTATTCGGGAAACAACCATGCTTTGAGTGGATTCCTAGATGCAATCGTTTTAATCATGGAATCTGGATTTGCTGTGTCTGGTATCTTGGGTATTTTCTTAAACATGTTTCTTCCTCAAGAACTGGATGAAGAACTGATCGATCAAATCGAAGTTCAACAATCCAACATTGCTGTCTTGGATGGACAAACAGCACCAGATGAACTGTACAAAGTGTTGAGTGCCAAAAGTATTGAAGCCGGTAGAGGACATGCTGAGAAAGACGTTATCAACATTGTGTCTGCTTCTCGTTAATTTTGATGCCCAAAAAGGTACACCACTGTTTGATGGGACTATATATGTATAAATAATTATCTATCAGTATGTCATTCACATCTCAAATAAATAATATTCATAATTAATCGTGTTCAAGTGATATAAAACCTTTACCATAAGCCGCGTGTTTTTTAACTATTATTGACTCGCGCACGTGATGTGACTAACTTGAAGGAGTCTGATGTTTACAAAAACAAAACAAAACAAAACAAAACAAAAAAACGTAGAAATAGTTCCTACTACGAAAAGGTAAACATGAACTGTGCATCACATAAATGAGATAAGTACAGTATTTATATCTTTCGATTGAGGAACATATACACAAAACACGCATACGGAACACCAACTCGACTACTTTTCTCCTAAACATTACAAAAAACACATACGCCATATCAACGCTGTAGACCACTTTTTCTGTGTGCAGTATTTTTATAAGAACATCCCCCTCAAATCAAACATGACGAAAGACAGCGTGAAACAATCTTCCATACAGGTTGTAGTTAGAATAAGACCTTTCACCAGAGTTGAATCTTTGAAACTGGAGCCATGTTCGTACAGCAACAATCCAACGGGTGGTAATGGCAATATGTCCCTTATGCTGAACGACGAGTCCATGATATTGATGCCAACGGATAACTCAGGTAGCTTTGCAGCGTCTTCGCTGAACGATCAGTGGAAGTTCAGACCCGATGGAGTTAAAAAGATCGTAGACTGTGTCGACGACAAGATGTTAATATTTGATCCACAACATCTGCACAATACCACACCTCTACAGTCTCCGCTACCTCACACAAACACATTGCAAAAACAATCCACGAGTTCGACTAGAAAAATCTCTGCCATTCTACTGAACAATCCTCAATCTTTAAATAATCTGAACTTCATCGAATCAGGGAACGAGAACGTGTCACCCATAAATCCCAAGAACAAAACACCAAACAAGAGACAAATCAGTATATCAAAAAAACCATTCAGTCCACAGTCCCCAATCAACAACTCTTATACGAACAACAACGCTGACAGCAATGGGAACAACACGTCTCCCATTTTACCTAGAAGAAGAAAGACCAGCTTGATAGATAACAATAGTAATACGCAGCATGTTTCCAGAAGAGTAGCCTCGCCAACACCTTCTCTTTCCTCCTTATCTTCATACAGACAGGAACACAAGTTCATCTTTGATCGGGTGTTTGATGAAGACGCTACTCAAAATGAAGTCTACGAGTATACAACAAAACCATTGTTGAGCTCGATTCTGCAGGGCTACAACTGCACTATTTTTGCATACGGGGCCACGGGCTGTGGTAAGACATACACTATCAATGGTGATCCTGCGGCAGCAAGTGGCTCTGCAGACCGCACAAACGGTATTGTCTACAAATCCATCCAAGATCTTTTCATCAGGTTGAACAATTTGAGAGATGAAGAAAACAAAGAATACGAATTGACTATGTCTTATTTGGAAATCTATAATGAAACCATTAAAGATCTATTATCGCCTCAGACAGCTTCTAATAAATTAGTGATTAGAGAAGACAGTGAAAAGAAAATTCAAGTTTCAAACCTTTCTTACCACAAACCTGAGACTCTAGAAGACATCATGGACTTGATCAGTCTCGGCAACTCTTATAGAACTCAAAATGAAACTGAAGCCAATAAAACCTCATCGAGATCTCACTCAGTTTTGCAAATCTCTGTTGTGATAAAGGACAAAAACCTCAATGACAATCTTAGTGAGAATCAACTTTCCAGTGTTTTGTCAATCATCGACTTGGCTGGCAGTGAAAGAGCCTGCAAAACGAAGAATAGAGGCGAGAGATTGCAAGAGGGTGCTAACATTAATAGGAGTTTGCTAGCTTTAGGGAACTGTATCAATGCCTTATGCAATCAATCAACGAGCAGTAATAATTCTTCAACAGCAACCACCTCGTTGTCTGCCAACGAAAACGACCCGAATCAACCTCATATACCATATAGAGACTCAAAATTGACACGGTTGTTGAAATTTTCTCTTGGAGGAAACTGTAAAACCGTCATGATCGTTTGTTGTTCGCCATCCAGCGAGCATTATGACGAAACTTTAAACACTTTGAAGTATGCCAATAGGGCCAAGGAGATTAAGACTAAAATCTTGAGGAACTCCACGAACATGAATCAGCATGTTGGGTCGTATTTGAAAATTATCGAAAATCAACGTTTGAAAATCAAAAAATTAAAGAAACTAAACGATATTTCCTTACAAAACACCAGAGAAAAGATAAATTTGGAAATTTTTGAAATCATCAACGGTATACAATCTAGGTTAAACAGCTCAAAGAAGTTTGAACAGTTTAAATTCAAGAGGTCTCTGATTCTTTGCAAAAGGAGGTTTTTGCAGATGCTCATATTGAACTTCCAACAGTTGCTGAGTCTCGCTGAATACTCATCCGTGTCATCGAACCTGGTGGCGGAAATAATACAACAAACCATCAGTAAACTTTACGATAGAATTGAAATGCTTGAGACTCAATATGAAGCAGAGGAACACTTGGTAGACTCATATATTGATTACGAAAACGTTATATTAAACCTACCTCTAAATATTGATTCCTATAACGAAGTAATCGATTTGCCTATAGTGGAATCTTTGATAAAGGGTTTAAGAGAGGTTATCACAAATGAAATTTTGACAAACTCTATAATCATGAATGAAAATTTAATCAAAGACCATCACGAGTTCTTTATGATTCCACATGATTTTATGGTTTCCTTCATTCAACAAGAGTACGCGGATACTGTATTTTCAGACAAATTGAAAAGTATAACCGACAATATTGACACAAATTTCGAACACTTTAGTTCAAAGATGTATGAGTCATTGTTTGGTGGCGAAAACAATAATGTACAATTTGAACCGCAAAATTCAAGTATACCAGTGGACAAATTCCCGCTAGAAGCTGGGGGTCCGTCTGAATTGAGACCTTCCAAGAAGAAAATACGATGGAGTGATATGGAAAACGATCTGGATATAGGCCACTATGATCAAGAAACTTTGAAGACTCCTTTAGTGCATCCTCAAGAAGAAGAAGAAGAAGAAGACGGATTCAAAAGCGACAACGACAATAGTGAGTCGAGGGATATCAGTGTTGTCATCACAGAGCCATCAGATCAAATCGACACTTCAAATGCTGGAGTCGTGAAAGTTCAAGTCGGTGATTCACTTTTTCCCAAGCAAATACCTTTGTAAGTTTTGTACAGACTATAAGATATTTTTTTCCTCAAGTAGACTTATCTCTGTATTGGTTTTTAATTTTTAATCAAGACTTTGCAACGTTTGTTTACTTCTCAACCTTAAAACTTTTACTTCATCTTGTAAATAAACCATGTGGAGAAAACGAAAAGTGTATAAACAAATGTAAACAAAAAGTCGGAAAGTTGTCTTACTAAAACTACCTCATTTACAAAGCACAAGTATAATTTGGGCATGCAGCCTTTGTCTTTAGGGTTCAGCTCAAGATTGTTGCCCCTGGACGCCTTACTAAATTTATTCTTTATACAAATCAAAACGCCCCTCTTATTTTTTTTTTTTTTTTGTAAGCCTCTTGAATCCAGGGTTCCTTATTAACAATTACTAATAAGGTCTCGTCTTTCTCTTATACAAAAACAAAGGTCTCCCCTCACAAAATCAACTGAAAATGACAGGTATCATCTCTATCGTTCCTCCCCTTTTGATACTCCTCAGATCAAATTAAATTAATAATATCGTATATCAATAGTCCCACAATCGGCTCTCGGTTATTGTAATTTTTTTTTCTTCTTCTTCTATCCCGTTTAATCAATTAATTTTAAAAAACCCCCCATTTTTTTTTTTTTTTTTTTTTCTTTTTTTTTTTTTTTTTTTTTTCCAAAAACTTTTTTCATTACAAAGCGTGAATTTTCCATCAATTTTTTAATCAACTTTACATCAAGTTTGACATCAATTTGGTGTTGCTCAAGAGGAATTTTACTGATCTCGATATTCTTCTTACCGTTTCAAGGTCACCTTGATTTGATAACTTGTAGATTCGTCGCTGTCATTACACACTCATTACTACATCTTGCAACCTGTCTTGCTTTTGTAAAGAAAGATGGAAAGAACCAAGCAACAACTTCAACAACTTTATTGTTTGTTTAACCTCATATTTTTGTGTTACACCTAGTTTTTTAAACAAAACTTTTTTTTTTTCATTTATATTTATTACTCTTCATAATAATATTATCAGTATTATTGATTGGAATATCTATAACAAGAATTAAATTAAAAAAAAAAGAAAGACTAAACACTTTCAAAAGTTTCATCACTTTTTTTTACTTCTCCAACTCCGCTCCCGCCCTCAAGCACACTACTTCTCCAGTTTTATTTATCATATTTACTGAAACAGTACTGTACTTTCAAAGTTATTCACACCAAAAAGAACTCAGCAAATCGATCCTCTTTTTCATTTTTCAAATTTTCAGTTTTTCTAGTAATCATAATTAGAAACTAAACCAACAAAAGCCAAAAAAAAAATAATACTACACTTATTGTTCTCCCCACATTAGTTATTAATTTAATTAGTCATACAAGAATCAATAAAATACTTTAGAATATCATAAACTTGAATCAAAAATCAAAAGTTTAAACCAATATCTAAAATACAAAAAAAAAAAATTTAAAAAAAATATCAATACAATTGTTATATTTTTGCTTTACTAGAAGAAAATTTCATATTAAAAAAACCCCATTAGAAAGATCACTATAGATAGTTATTCAGTTAATTTGTCTATTTTCCAAATCAGAGTCCAGTGTTTTAATTTTATAATAATCTCACAACACACATATCAAAGTTTCAAACTTTTCCAAACTTTTTATTTTAACAAAAAAACAATTCAAAAAATGTCTTTAGCTATGAACCCATTAGGCTATTCACAGCAACAGTATGGCTACAACAACAGTGCCATGCAAAACAACAACAACAACAACAACAACAACAACAACAAGAACAACGGTCATCAATACTATCCTCAACAACAATACATCAACTATTTGCCTGAACAACCTTCTGCAGGAGGTGTTTGCGAAAACATTGATTACGATTTTAAAATGATGACCGAGTTTGTCGTTCAAAATGCTTATTTAACATTTGATAAGGAAATCATTTTGGATTTCGACAACAAATCTATGGATAATAGCGAAGTTGTTGAAATTTTCACCAACGGTGTTAATTTCGTTTTAAAATCAATTAGATTGCCTCAATCGACAATTTACTTGGCTTTAAACTATTTACATAAAAGCGTTAACAAATTAAAGAAAAAAACCAAAAACTCTTTAATCTACAGTAATGCAGGTGAAAACGTCATTTATCAAAACTTGGTCATTGCCCTAGTCTTGGCCAATAAGTTTAATGACGATAAAACTTTCACCAACAAATCCTGGTCAGAAGCCACCGGTATGGATTTAAAAACCATCAACAAGATGGAAAAAGAATGGTTAGCCACTTTCAACTGGAACTTGAATGACTCCATCTTTGAAACCAAATTGTTCCCGGAATACTCCAAATCTTTTGGTATCTACTCTGCTGCAATGAATTTCAAAAGAGAATCATACTCGTCTGCTAGTTGCTCTAACATGGTTTCAAACAATGTTATGGCTCCAATGAGTTCCCACATGGCACCACCACCCCAACAAATTGTAGAATATGCCGACGCATCTCCTCTATTGAACTACAATTACAACGGGTACGCGCCAAACCAATGTTACAAAAACAACGGGAACTCGGTTTCTCCTGTCTCCATGAACGGATTTGATACTCCTATCACTTTCCCATCCATGCTGAACAGCAGTTCCAACAACTACTTTTTTTCGTCTGCCTCTGGTCAAAACGATGGCTCTGAATTTTACGCACAAGCCGCACAAAACCGTGGAATCAGCTCTCCGCTGAACCACTACTATCCACAATACGACTGTGCTAACCAAGGAATGCCATCGTTACCTTCCCAACAACAACAACAACACATGCCTATGCCAATGCATATGCAACCACAAATGCCAATGCACATGTCTATGCCTCCTCAACAAGCATACCAGCAAACACAACCCCTTTTTTTCCAACAGCAATCAGCCTACTACTAATCTATCAACTAGTGATAAAGAAGTCTCTTTTTTTCTATTTATTTACTTTTTGCAGCAGTAACTCATGCCGTTTTATCAATATCAACTACACTTTTTTGGTTGGATGTTTTTTTTTTTCAAAGACACTGTCAATGGTATCAATTGAAACCACTACAGTGACAATAATTTTTTTCAAAACAAACATCAAGAATAAGACCACCTTTTTTCTCATACACTCACTTTTTTTTAGATTTATTTTTCCAAATATCAAGCTCAGCTTGAATTAAAAAAGCTTTTCTTTTTTATTTATTTTTTTTTAAATCAAATACATATAAATATATAACTCAATTTTAAACACATTTATGTATAAATTAGATACCACCTGCTTCTCTGTACCACCTGATACTGTTATCCAAACAAACAACAACCAAACCTTCATTGGACACAGCACCCATCCCGCTTCTAAAATTCTTTGGAATATACTTACAATTCAAAATACCTGGACAGTCTAAATTGTTATTATGCTCGTCCTACGACACTATTTTGGACTCGTCTTCAATATCAAAACTGCTCATGTACAAGGTACTCACTCTTTCTCTCTTGATGGTATTCCAGACTCTCAACTTCCCATCCAAACCACCACTGACACAGAACTCGTCGTTTTCATTGAAATCGTTTTGCAAAACCCATTTACTATGAGCAAATCCGATCAATGTTTCGTTTTTGTTTGAAGATGAGATAGAGGAACTATGTGTTGGAACCGTATAGTCTCCCAAATGTTCACCGTAATCCGTGTCTATTAAACTCAATCTACCATAAGATCCCATGTCGTGAGCAATACTCAGTAATTTCCCATCATGCGATATTCTCAAATTACGCACAGGGTATGGCGACAAAGATATGTTGAATAGAGTTCTTAGAGTCAATAGCTCCAATATCAAAACCTCACCATTGTTGAAACCAACAGTAATGATTTTCTTCACACTGTTGCAGTCCAAGGCCAAGGGGAATCCGTCATCTTTGTTGGTTTTACTTAGAGAATTGATTTTTTGCTTGTTGGTGAAGTTGAAGGTAGACTGTGTGTGTTCTGAATCTGTTTTATTTGATGAAGGAATGTATTCAAAGTCGTAACTGATCAAAGAACCTTCAACAGTGGTTAAGATCAATTTGTTGGTACTTATACCGTTTATCAAATCTTTGGCAATGAATTTCAAAGACCAGAATGATTCATTAAAATCAATCCCCACCTCTAAAGAACCCCCTTCTTCGTCTTCTTTATCAATTTTGTGCTGTTCTAGGCCACTTAGCTTGTGAAATTCTTTGGTCTTTAGATTAAACTCAAATATCGTCAACAGACCGTCAAATCCAACACACCCAACCAAAAAAACCTCTTTTTGATCTACAGGTTGTATGTCGTGGAAAAAATGTACATGATGGATACCAATCGAATTGACCTTGGTGGCAAATACGTGGTCTTCTGGCAATTCCCCTTCTAGAATCTTATTTTCCCAAAGTTTCAATACCCCGTCTCCTCCAGCAGTTACAGTGAATGGTTGTGTAACTTCTAAACAGTAGATGTCTGCATTGTGTGCCATACCAACATTTACAGTAGGAATGAACAATTTACTCATATTTGTCTTCTCTTTTTGTTGGTTGTCTTTCGTTTAAACGCAAATAAACTCTGTTCTTGAATTGGTGAGGTCTTTTCAATTACTTGCTGTTCTCATAATTATGCAAAGTGTCATTAAATCTTGAATGTGTGTACTTTGACTAACATCTTAACAAAAAGATTCAACTAATAACAAATAATGACACTCACTCTTGATTACCCCGCCACAAAATATCTGAAGTAATCATAAAAAGTGAATTGATTAGAGGACCCCGAAACTGAATAATATATACATGTTAGATAAACTTTGGGTATTGAATACAGGGGGGGCTGAGACCAAGCGCATTGAAACAAGGCTAAACAATGGGGATAGTCTGTAGGATAACTGACACATCCATAAATCCGGTAGGCAACTTTACTCTGTACCACATATCAGTTCAACACGATAGTAATAACAGCAACAACAACAATAATAATAATGGTAGTAGTAACAACAACGCTACAACGGAGAAACTTCTCAATAAGAAGCAACACATCTTGAAAAAAAGATTCAATGACTTTTTCAATTTGAAGAAAGAGTTGGAAGCTGCACACCACGCAGAGATGCCGTACGAGTTCCCAAACAAAAGAGATTCTTTCACTTCTAAACAATCAGATAAGATAGCACACAGTGAGATTGACTCACACAATGCTCACTATATAAAACAGAACAAATCATGGCTGAGTACTAATTTTTTAGATTTCTACAAAAAAAACAACAAGAGCACGGATCCAAACATAGTGCAGTACAGGAAACACATGTTGGAAACATTTTTGAACGACATGCTACATGATTCTTTTGATACGAAATGGAAAAATGACAAATTAACACTAGATTTCCTAAAAATAACTGCACACGATTTGCAAAATAATTCTGTTACTACCAACAGCAGCAAAAACAGGAAGGCAGGAGGAGATCACCAAAACGATTTAGACGATGCGACTAGTCACGAAAAAGATGAGTGGTGGATGGTGTACAGGGAGTGTAAGCAGATTTTGGATTCTCCCCAGTGCAGTTTACCAGACATAATGAGAGTTAGGTTGAAAATGCAAAGATTAGAGCAGCAGACGGACAAGAGCCAGATTAAAAACAAGAACGAAGCCAAGAAATCAAAATTTTTGGCCTCTTTTCATCAGCAGCTAACCAAAATTTCGGTAGATCATGACAAAGCAAGACTGGTACAGGACAACGACAACAACTTGAAGAAATTGTTTGGAGATCTTCCAACAACAAATACCTGGAATAACGACGATATCAGCAGTCCGCATGACTCGTCGCTGTCTGTGCCCGGTGGTGCCAGAGATAGTAACAGTACGGTGATACAACCGGGAAGACTCTTGGGAACAAATCAAGAGATGTACCAGGACCAAAAACAAATGTTGAAAAGCCAAGAGCAGGAACTCGAAGATCTTCACAAGATTGTTTTGAGCCAAAAAAACATTGGATTGATGATCAACCAGGAACTGCAAACTCAGAACGAAATAATGGACTTATTAAACAACGACATCAACCACACATCCTCGAAACTAACCAGCGCTAGCAGAAGAGCCAAAAAATTCAACAATGAGACTTGATGGACTTTTCATCCCGTATTTCTTTGCAACACGAGTCTCTATATATTGTATCGTTTATATAGCATATAATTATAGGATTGCCGATATCTAGCGGTTTTTCCTTTTCTTTTTTTTTTTCTTCTATTTTTTTTTTATTGTATTTTAAAGAAAAGATGTTTAAATCGCACTTTTATAAAGCAATGATCATCGCTTTTAACCATCTAACGAACAGGCTAATAAAAGTACAGCAAAACATACAAAAGTAACAGAGAGGAATGTTTCAGCCGCCATCAGACCCAGTCAACAAGTCAAAAAACTTGAAAACGTCGCATCTATGCGAACTTTGTCACTGTAGAAAAGCTGTTATCAAAAGACCAAAGAATTTGATGAAAGTTTGCAAAGAGTGTTTTTTCTATGTGTTTGAAACTGAAATCCACAACACTATTGTGTCTCATAATTTATTTTACAAGGGTGAACGTGTTGCTGTGGGAGCATCTGGTGGGAAAGATTCCACTGTTTTAGCGTACGTTATGAAGCTACTGAATGAGAGACACAACTACGGTATTGAAATTGTTCTTTTGTCTATCGATGAAGGAATTGTTGGGTATAGAGATGATTCCTTGGCAACTGTCAAAAGAAATCAAATACAGTACGATTTGCCATTAGAGATTGTTTCGTACAGAGATCTATATGACTGGACCATGGACGAAATCGTAGCGTGCGCTGGGGTTAGAAACTCTTGCACATATTGTGGTGTTTTTAGAAGACAAGCACTGGATAGAGGTGCAAATAAACTGGAGATAGCTCACGTAGTCACTGGTCACAATGCAGACGATATGGCCGAAACCGTGTTGATGAATATCTTGAGAGGAGATGTTGCCAGATTAGAAAAATCAACAGCTATAATGACTCTGAGTGCAGGATCCCCTGTGAAAAGATCGAAACCTTTCAAATACTCTTACCAAAAAGAAATCGTTCTATATGCACACTACAAGAAATTGGATTATTTCTCAACAGAATGCACATATGCGCCGGAAGCGTTCAGAGGAACAGCAAGAGAATTGATGAAGAACTTGGAGGCAATCAGACCAAGTTGTATAATAGACATAATTTATTCGGGGGAAAACTTGGTTTTGAAACCAAAAAAACCAAAGAGACAAACAGTTAAATCCAAGAACATCAAAAAAACGGACAATGCTTCTATGGGTGTAGAAAATAACAGGGAGGTGGAAATCTTGGCCAATGGTACCGTGTCGCTTGGATTCAAAGATGGGAACAAGTGTGACAGGTGCGGATATTTGTCGAGTAACAAGATCTGTAAAGCTTGTATGTTGTTGGAAGGGTTAGCTGCCAACAGAGCGAAAATTCAATTGGACATGGACACTTCCACAGCGGGAGCAGCTAAGGTTGTTAGGGAACTAGAGAATTTGACTTTCTAGTCTGTAGAGTATATAAAATGAATCGTACACTGTGCTTAGACACCTCATATATATGCAATTTGTATGTTGAATTAAGAGAGACAAGTATAGAAATGGAAAAATAATTGTAAATCACGTGTTTTATTAGGGTTTTTTTGTTTTGTTTTAGCATCACTTAGTTCAGAGCTCACAATTTTTAGTGAAGGCAAATGTGGAGGCACATAATGCATTCTCTGTAAAACCAATAGTGTATCAACACAAGAAAAAATTATTCACAGACCAGAACACACGCTCTATAGGTGAGTAGCGATTAGAGTAAGGATCTAGATTTTTTGGTTTGCTTTTGTTCCTTCTCGCGATTAAAAAAAACTTGATATCGACCAACGCAGATCAAAATATCTCTTAAAAGAACGAAATGAGAACATTTATGAAACCACGGCACTCGTTGTCAAGCAACAATGAAGTTACTTCGTCTAAATCCGACACGGAAGAACAGTCGGGCGAAAGACACAGTTTTTCGTCGCCCAGATCAAAAAAACGATTATCACTGGGGAATATACAACAGCCGCATGTCGATGACGAAATTATGTATTCTCCACCCGCTGAGACAGCAAAACATGTAAAACCAGCAAAGTCTAATTTCTTTCAAAGGTTGGCCAAAAAGGCGTCCACCAGTCCAATACTCAATTCTAATACTCCGTTGCACTCTTCAACGAACACGAATTCATCATTCAACGGGCCGAATCCAACTTTGGCGTACTTGACTGCAGCCACAACGCTGTCTCCTCCAGTTGAACAATCCCCCAAGACACATACATTCAGAATAAACACTAACACGACTCCAAAGACCGAATACAAGTACAAACGATCAAGCCAGTCAGACTCAGTGAAAAGTTCGATGAGCTCTCCGACTGATTGCTTGCCAATAATACAAGGGACAGTAATGCACGAATGGGGGACTCCTAAAGCACACAGGAAGGGATCGCCAATAGTTTTGAACAAGAGTTCACCTGAAGAGGGGGGATCAAAACACGGAGAACCGAGAGAAGAAGGAAATCAAAAAAAAAGTGATACTAGACGTACTCAGAGAAGAATCAATAGTAGTGACAACAGTGCTGATTCCAAGAAAAAAAACAACAGATCAGCAAGGATATTCTCGAACAAAGACTTGGAAGGCTTGGTGATCGAGGAGAATGAAGATATGGAGATTGTTGACAAGATCAATGCCTGGAAACTTTATGTGTCGCCAGAACTTACCATGCAACGCATTTATGTGGATCCTACCATACAGTACTTACACCCGGAGAGTAGCTCATCGCCGAAGAGTTTGAAGCAACTCGAGTCACCTGGCTATAAGTCAAGTAACGTAAACGACTCTTCCTCAGACTCCTCCAATGTTTCGCAGTTCTCTTTTGAGTTTAACAGTACCAATGGCAGAAAAGCATCTGTAAAATATTATGGGAAAGGGGGTGAAGAGGAAGAAGAGGTTGACACGGTATATTTTGATGATATATATGATGACGAGGATTTTGATGAAGACATGAATATTGACGAAAATGCTGACGAAAACGAAGATTTTGAGTACGATGTGAGTGATGATTTTAATCAGTCTAGTAAAATGTTTGGTTTCAATAACATCACGGTTATATCAGACGACGAAGGTGAAGACGCACAAGGATACGTGGACGACGATGATGTAGATGACAGTGACTACGATGATTATGGCTGTATAGCGGAAGACAACGAGTATGTTGATGATCAAACAACCGGGTTAAATTCGGACTCTTGTTCTACCTTTCCAACAGACATGACACCAATTACATACCAAAAAAGTAAACCATCTGTAAATAAGGTGTCAAGTTTCAAGGACCTCTTTGACCTTACAGATGAAGATGTCGATGACGAAAATGAGTATTCCAAGGACTATGAGGAAGAAGTCGAGGATGTCAAAAAGTCTGACAATCACCAAACTATTGCCGATGTTATTTCTAATCCTGAGACTAGAAGAGGCATGTCAAATACTTTTCAAGACATCATACGACAGGACGCAAAGAAGGTTCCAGCCATCAAAACGTTTAAAGATCTGTATGCACTAAGTGACGATGACGATGATGACAATGAGGGAGGTAGTACGTTATACAAAAATGATTTCAATGATGACTTCAGGGACGATGACAAGGATGACCATCTGTTCTTTGATGAATATAGTAATGATGAGACGGAAGATATGTCAGACTCTTTCCAATCTCCTCCAAAAAGGATATTGGCCATTCCAGCTAAAAAAACTGTTAGAGAGAGATCTCTAATGCCTTCAATACAGTTGTCGCCCGTAACACCCACTCCTTCGAGAAGCACTTCAACGATTTTGCTAGGAAAAAAAGCAGGTTCAACGATTGATTCTTCAAACGTGGTGGGAATGTTGTCACCCATATCACCCGTTACTAGGCTGCCTCCCAATACCATATTAAAGTATCACGATCTAACCACCAATTACGAATCGGATGTCGTGCCCCGTACAATGGGAGACCTGTTTTTTATAGACGAGGTAGAAGAGGAGCATAATTTGAACGATGAGGATTTATATTTGGACGAAATCAATAAGGTACCTGAAGACTATGAATTTGAAAGCACAACAAACACACACCCAAACGGTTCAAACATACCACATTCTTCTTACGGATCCTCTAGTTTATCGAAGAATTCATATTTATTTTCCAGTAAGAAAAACTATAAGAAATCGCATAGTTTTTATGACAAGCCACTCAACGTAGTCAAATCCACTAAACCTCTAGCTGCAAAGGTGGAGTTAAAAAACCAAAACAAAACAGTGACATTCTTCCATATGAATAATCAGCAATTACAAAGATCTAATTCTGATCCGGGGAAGATTTTTATCAAGAAACCAATAATGACAAGACATCAGTCTGAGACATTGCTAGAGAGTGTAGTAATTATGCAAAAAGATGTAGAGCATGAGAGTGGCAAAGAAAAGATTGCTGATGGAGTTCGTAACAATGATTCAGATTCCGGAAGTGCAAATGCGTCCTTCACACCATCAAATTTTTCAGATCCAAATTCGCTGAGCCCAATTCAAGAGGGGTTGAGTTCGCCAGAAGCTTCACCACGTATGTTGAGATCCGGTTGATTATTGATTTGTGTATATTTTTACAGTTATATAGTATTATTGTATTATTATTAATATTAATATTACTAGTGTTATTATGTTGCATTTGTGTAGTATGATGCTATCTTTGGAAAATGTGTATTTCCATTTCGTCATCAGCGTTAAAGAGCGAAGATGCTAAATTCTGTGCTTCTAGAGCGACATCATCGCACATTTTGAATACCAGCTTGTTTGAAGTGGTCTTTTTTCTTTTGATAGAGTTTCTTTTCGTTATTGCTAAATCTTTCAACTCTTCTGACTCGTTGTTAAGGTTTTGTTGGTTTTCATCGTCAATGACAATGAGCTCTCTATGTGAATCGATTTTTTTGATCAGGCTATCGATATTTTTCATAAGGCTGTCATCTTCATCGTTGTGTTCATTGTTGTGTTCATTGTTGTCTTCATCACCGTCTTCATCACTGTCTTCATCATTATCATAGTGTTGAGAATCTTTTCTATTATCAAAATCGGAGTCCCATGTTTTAAGTGGATCTGTATGCTTTGTAATCGTTATAATGGGCTGCAGTGGATAATTTGGTACATATGAGGATACGCTACTTGTCTTTTGATTCCTATCGAATTCAATGCTGCTTACAATACTGTTTGTGTATGAATTGTTGTCGTTATCATCATGGTCAAACTCCTCATTATGGTGTTTTCGATTATTGTTGGTATTGAGGGAGAAATCATTTTCTTCTACTGAGTATCTGTTTATATTACTCAATTGTCTTGATGGAGATAAAAAATTGAATTTCTTCTTTGAGTTGTGTGTCTGTGGTTCGATTATAGATGTTTTAAATGATGAATAGTTTGTCATCGGCTTATATTGTATTTGAGAATCTTCACCCTGACATATGCTATCAAAAGTATCGTCATCTATAACAATCACTGAACGATCAGGTTCTTTTATCCAGGTTTTAGCTCTAGGTGCTCTCAGGGGCGATCTTTCTGGAGGTGTCATTATTGTAGCAGTAGTAGAGGAAGAAGAAGTGTAGGGCTGTTTGCTTTTTATTGGAGAAGATGTGTGTAACATAATGCTTGGAGTTTCGTGAATAAGCAAAGATTGTGAGAAATCTTCAATTGACTCTATGGTATCGTCTATGGATATATGTGATTTATCATTATCATTATTATTGTTCTTATTATAGTTCTTAATGTTATTATTGTTATTATTAATTTTTTGGAAAATTGATGGAGTTTCATTAGTTGCTATAATATCAAAAAAATCCATAGACTTGAATGAATGGTTTGAAGTAGTGGGTAAACTTGGGATACTTATACATTTGTGCTCATCTCTTTTATAATTTTTACTATTTCTTTGATTAAGAATGTCTTCTTCAAACGAACAATTCATTGTTTTCTTAGATAACATGTTTTTATACTGTTGTTTTAAATTAACGTTTGCATCATTATCAATAGCTAAGAAATTTTTATTATTCATCAATTCATCAACATCGAATGAGAAATCGTTTTCAGCAACAGAGATGGAAATATCTAGGATATCTGTTGGTATACTTGCATCACTAGAAGAGAAAGATGATTGTTGATTATCTTGTTCTTCATCATCATTATTCACGGAATTTAACTCTGAATAGTCATTACCATTGAAAACAAAAGATTTCCTTTTCCTGCTCTCAGATTCAATGGTAAAACCATTATCTATGAGTCTTGGAGGGAGATCTATTTTCAAAGGTATATGTGTTTGGAAAGGATTATACTGGGATGATTCTGAAACATAAACGTTGTCAACTTCATCAGGGTTATCTTCAATTATACCGTGTACGAGTTCTTTGAAATCGTTACCTTTTTGTGGACTCTGGTAAGGTAGAATGTTTTTTTTAATTATATTTATAAATGGTCTTTCTGTGTCACTGGGAGATGTTCTTTTATCTGTGAATTGAACAGTTTTCATATTACTTTACCTTGATGGGGGGGGGGGAGAAGTGTATGGTGGTGATGAGCTTTCTTGTGTGTCTATATTTATAATGCAATGTACTATTTACTATGCGGTATGAATTGTACCTTTAATGCCATCTCTGTTTCACTCTCTCTCTGTCTTACTGTCACTCTTACTCTCTATAGGCTTGTATCGAATTGATTAAAAAAATAATCTATGTTTACACCTATTTCCTCATTGGGACGATGCATCTGAAAAGAAGAGAGGAACAACAATAATGTAGATCATAGTGCCAAGTGTCACGTGTCACCACAGTATGATGTGTGTGTTACCCTCTTTTAAAAATACGTAGATAACACACAAAACGTACACAAAAAAACAAAAAGAGAACAATTTATTATTAGAAATTTTTATTTTAATGGGAGAGAGGTGGGGGAAGAAGAGGAAGATGAAAAAAAATTTTTTTTTTTTTAAACGTTGTCATTATGAATGTATAGTGATATCAATTAGTATATGATAAAGATATACACAGAGAGTGAACAAGACAAAGAAGAAGAAGAAGAAGAAGAAGAAGAGATGAGTAAAGAAAGTGCAACACAGGATTATGGATACGAATACGATTTTCTATTCAAGTTGGTATTGATTGGTGATTCAGGGGTTGGTAAATCGAATCTTTTGAGTAGATTTACCACTAATGAATTTAATATTGATTCAAAGAGTACTATTGGAGTTGAATTTGCCAATAGAATTATTGAGATTGATGGGAAAAAGATCAAGGCGCAGATCTGGGATACTGCTGGTCAAGAGAGATATAGGGCTATTACCAGTGCTTATTACAGAGGAGCTATGGGAGCATTAATCGTTTATGATATTTCCAAGAGTAAATCTTATGATAATTCAAATGATTGGTTAAAAGAATTGAGAGATAATGCGGATAACAACATTGTTATTGGATTAATCGGTAACAAATCTGATCTTTCTCATATGAGAAGTGTTCCAACTGATGAAGCAAGAAATTTTGCTAGAGAAAATCAATTATTATTTACAGAATCAAGTGCTTTAGAAAATGATAATGTTGAAAAAGCTTTTCAAGAATTGATTACTGCTATTTACAACATTTATAAAAAACATCAATCCAATATAAGTATAGACAATAATTCGAATAATAATAATAATAATTCAAACAATAATAGTAATAATAACGGATCTACTGCTGGTGGTAGTCCGAATAACAATAGCATAAATCCAGGAAGCCAGAACACCGTTTCATTGACTAAGGATAACAAGAGCAAGAAGAGTGGAACGTCCAGCAACTGTTGTTAATAATAATAATATTGATATTATACATCATGTATGCAGTTCTTTATATGTACGTATATATATATATATATACATTTAAATATTTACATTTTTTAAAACCAATTATCTATCTAATAGTTGATCGATTCATTCAGGAACAAAGTCGTCGTCGTCGTCTTCATCTTCGTCGTCGTCATTGCCACCTTCTTCTTCCTCGGCATCTCCATCATTGTTGTTCTTCTTCTTTTCCTTTTCTTCTCTATCTAATAATTCAGCCATTTTACTATAATCTATAATTTTACCTCTTGTACGTCTTCCTCTACTACTAATATCATCTTTATTGTCAAGTATACTCATATCTATTTCATCAAGATCATCATCTTCTTCACCTTCCAATCTAATCATATTATCCAAATGTTCATCATCCAAATCATCCGAATCTTCATCTTTTGGGTCTGTTGTTGTTGTTG